>NJDD01000610.1:495659-587566 GCA_002245505.1 Calephelis nemesis
TGGTGTCTCTAGGCGGCGTGAATTTCTTACTATCAGGAAATCTGTCTGCTTGTTTGCCTTCGTCAACCATTAAAAAAAAAGAGTCCAACGTTTAATTTGACATGAAATTATTACTACACTTGACTATAATGTTAACTTAATCTCGGAAGGACTCTATTCTCTGTTTATCATTATGACAATTATTGCTGTTTAGGTAGTGTTAGGAAGTCAGAATTCGGGTACGAATCTGGTTCATCTGTATCTACTATAGTCTTATCTTCTTTTCTCTTATATTTAAAAAAGAATCCCCTTTTCCCTTGGTCATTGCAACACGCCTGATTGGAGACACCAATTTCGATAATTCCATTTTTATTTTGTTGTCTATTGTCGGGAGATTTTTTTATGAAAAGAAAATTACTGAAAATTGCAGGGAAAATAGGAAGAACAAATGTTTTCTCATAGAAACTGTTAACATATAAATCGATACGAAGTTCGTCGGGTCGGCTAGTATAGTACAGTGTATTATATTGTGTTTACCCGATTATCACTAAAATGAAACAGTCTGTAAGAAATTTTATACCCTGTTATTGACTAATTAATTAATCCGAAGTAATGTTGCATTTAATTATAGAGCGAGGGACGGTCAATTTAATCTGACAAATTGATAGTGAAATTAATGTGTCATTTCGCACATTTAAATGTGTAATTTTATAATTTTACCTAACATTCGAATATAACTTTGGAGATAATTAAGTGGAAAAATAAACTTCCCAATATTTGTTGTTGTGTATTTTAAAAGCATTGAATATCTCCTATTAAATTCCGCTTATTCCGCTTTCTTTCTTAAAACTGTCAGTGTTTGTACAACAATATACTACCGGTAATCGCCTCTGCGGTTTAGCGGTGCGCTGTTGGATTTGATTTCAAGGGTCTTGGGTTCAATCCCCGGGTGGACCAATATAAATAAAAAAGTTTTTTCAATTTTCTTATAACACAATCATGCCTGGATTTGGATATATTATGTTCCCCATTTTGCCATAGGCTTGCCACCTATCACATTGTGGGATTTAGTCTCGTCAGCTAATCGGCTATATCATTATAGAATCGATACGTCCGTTTGTACGTCCGTTCGCATGCCAGTTACATTATTTCAAAACTATTAAGACTACTAAGTTGTAACTTGTTAAGTAGACTTATTCTGTGAACTGCTTAATGGTTTTTAAAAACTAAAAATTACCTCAATCCCTATAGAAATAGAATTTGATTTTGTGCAGCTCTAGAGAGTTTTCATTAATGTCAAACTTATAGAAATAACTCCGAACAATAGTCGCCTCTCGGTAGTCTAGCGGTTCAGTTGTTGGACTTTATTGCATGAGGTCCTGGGTTCGAATCCCGGGTCAAGCAACAAAAGAAAATTGATTTTTTCCAATTTTCTAATAAAATAAACGTTGCTCGGGATTGAACATGTGCCCGGGTGGCGATAGGCTTGCCACCTTTTACATTTATCACATTGTGTGACTTAGTGTCTTCGGCTAGTCATGGGTGTCCAGGTAGTGCCTCTTTGTACCACTTCGGGGCGTGAACATACTCATAGAAATGACAATGAAAAGACTTGTACTTTTTTTTATCCTGCTTATATCAAGTACGAACACAATAATATACTTAACTAAATTCTGTAAGTTAATACTGTAACTCCTTTTTTAAACACTTTAAATATAACTTAATAGAACAATCTGTATAAATAGTTAAATATGTTTATAGTTGTAAGACGTAACAATAGTGTAATTAACATATTTTATTATTATCTTTCTAATTTGAAATAAACTATTTAAACTGAAACTTTTTGAGAGATATTCAGACAGAATCAGAAAATAATAGGTTTAATGTGTAAAAAAAGCTTTGCCCCCAAATTATGATAGTATATGATAAGGTAATATATGATAGTCACCATCTTGTAAATTTTCACATCAGCCTTCTAAGCAAAAATTTGGGCAAATTAAACATCTATTTCCGTTAACAAACTCAAAAATTTATGCATTTCTCAGGATAGTATTAAGCTGTGTGTTAATAAGTTAAAACTTGACAACAACTTTGATAATTAATGTGAAAAATAAGCGAAAACTGAGTCATGCTCTACAGTAGAGCCATCCTGTTAAATACAGATCAATTCCGACCAACCGATCTTCTCGAGACTGTACATCCAACGTTCGTATATATTTTTGAAGTTGCTAATAGGTTGTTAACCCAGACATTTTTACAACTTCACCGGACTATAACGTTCGTAAGAGGTTTGCGACTGTTTACGCGCTAGTTTAAAAAATAATTAGCACTGAAAGTGACTCTCTTGATTAGTACGCAATTGTAACTTGAACTATAAAAGCTGTTTATTTTTTTATGAAAACTACTGTACTACTACGTATTACTTAAAGTAGTACAAGTACGGTTATAAACCGAATTAGAATGTTATACGCGTCTGATATATAGTTATTTTAATGTATAACTTTTACATAAAATTCCCGTGTCACAATGTTAGTTACCGTACACCTCCGAAACAGCTTGACCGATTCTCATGAAATTTTCTCATAAAAATTGAAGGTCTGCAAATCGACCAACATCTATTTTTCTTAACGCTAAGTTTAAGGGTCACTCACCCCAAACAACGTCTGCCGGGTCGGCTAATTTTAATGTACAATGTGTCGATATCGAATACTATATATAACATTGATACCAAATAGTTATGAAATATTCGATATACCACCAAACTATTAAGGAGACACGTTTTTAGTGTTGTACGTAAAACGAGTAGGTACAATAGCCAAATCATAGGTGATATTTCCAAAATATTAATGTTTTGATTCGTAATGCTTTTAGGTATCTTTCTGAATGTTGGAATAGATTACTTTTTACAAGAGAGGTCCTAAGAAAGTACTATTTAAATAGATAGCTATAAAAATAGATAAAATATTTAGTTGTAGATATTTAGACCCCTTAGAGCCCTTTTAAAGTTTTATTTATTATATTAAGTTGGCTTTGTTCTATTCTAATTGTGTGTTTTGTGGGGTCCAAAACCAGGTTTGTTGTCAGGCACCAGCGATCCCTACGTCAAGTTCAAAGCTGGTGGCCGTCTTCTGCACAAGTCCAGGATAGTTTATAGAGATCTTAATCCAGTGTGGGATGAGTGCTTCACAGTGCCTATTGAAGATCCATTTCAAGTTGTTCAATTGAAGGTAAGTTGTCAGTTTTGATGAAGAAACAACAAACTAGTGGCAGATGTGGATCAGACCCTAATAAAATTGTGGTCAATCGCCCGAAAATCGTTCAAGTAGGCTTACTCATAAAACTCATAATGGTGGACCCAGGCTTGACTGGCGGGAGACTTTAGTCATAGACATTTGCAACATAAATCATCCTTGTTGGAATGAATACCTATACTGTATTGTGCATCAAAAATCACAATATTAGACGTCATAACAAAAATTGGCAATTTTGTTGCACACTCAGTAAACTATAAGTTATCGCTTTCTTCTTGGAATGTTAGTAATAGAAAGAGATAAAACACGTTTACTACTGTCAGATAAGTTTGTACATTACATATCTACATACTTTTAATCTAACGTACTTGCGTCTAAGATATCTTAGTTCTTAAGATGGCCCATTTTCAATAAGTATTACGTATTTTTAAAATTTGAAAGAGTTTAAACTACTACCTACGAAACATAGTAGTAACAAAAAAAAAGTAATAATAATAATAAAATAGTAGTAACAAACTTAAAAATTATTGAAAATCTTAAGAACTAAGCTATTTTAGGCGCAAGTACCTTATTCCTCGGATACTGTTTAACTAAAAACGTCAAAGTTTGACATGTCTGGTCTAATCTGACACCTCTAAAATGTTCCATCACTTTTGTTTTTGTTTCATTGGTAGTATGCTAAACACCAAATAAACTTATTTCAATTGTATGCAATCAAGTTTAGTTGGTGTTTAATAATATCAATATCAATTAGCTAAAGATATAAAAGACAGTCTTATCGCTTCGGAGCGATCTTTGCGAAACAACCTCTAAGGGAAGTACACAGTAAAAATGAATAAAAATAAAAAAAAATGTGGTGTCGTGGGACACTAGGTAAAAATAAAGTTCCTTCGGCTTCGTCGAGTGAGGGAGAAAGAGAAAGCTTGTGTATACGACTGTCGCGCTTGCGCATGTCTCATTTAACGGTTTTATTCCACGGTTTTTTCTTTTGGTGTTTACTATCACATTTTTTTAAATTCGGTTAAGCACCAACTGTTGCGCCTGCGCACGTCTCATTTAACGGTTTTATTCCACGGTTTTTTCTAACGGTTTTTAATATCACATTTTTCAGTTCGGTCGCGCAGCAAAATACCTATATCCTCCAAATCGGCCGTATAGAACTTCGTTCCAATAAAAAGATCGGTACCTCCTTTAAATTCAATCGCACTACTGTTGGATGGCGGATAATACAAATAACTAAATTAATTTACCTAATCTTATAACAATGACAGGTTTTTGATTACGATTGGGGGTTGCAAGACGACTTCATGGGTTCCTGTCACATAGACCTCACAGCCTTGGAGCTAGGGAGGTCACAAGATCTGGTGCTGTGCCTACGGGACCCCAACAAACCGGGTCAGGATATGGGAGAGATCGTCGTTAACGTCACATTGTGGCCGAAATCACAAGAAGATAAAGAACAGGTTAGTTTTACATATTGTACTTGGGATTTGGATCCCAGGGTTTTTCTTATTTTAGCTGTCTCGAGTCCCGGGATTTTGGAATCGGATGAATGAAATTACCAGGCATTATCCGGGATTTTAATTGCAGGCTCTAGTTTCAGGTGTCAGTTTGATTGTAGACATTAGTTTGATTTGACGTAATTTTTTAAAAATTTTTTTGGCTTCGAGTAATAACGCTTAACGCTAGACAATAAACCATTGACCATACAATGAACTAACTAACTAAACTAACCCCTCACTGAAGTACACAAAAGTTATGGTCTGAAAATGGCGTTGTAATTTTTCATAATATGTTATTTATGAAAAATTATGCAGTTTATTTAATTTTTAATTATTTTTTAGCCTTATTCTTACAAAAATTTATATTGTATTTATGAAATCCTAAAAAAGGTTCTGTGTACTATAATGGTGATGCATAAAAAAATTGGATCAGCTAATGAAGCTCATGAACATAAAACCCTGTTTTGGAACCTTTTGTTTTTGCTTCATGAAAATACAACTAGGTACACTAATTTTCTTCAAGGTTTGTTAAGGAAGATAACGGTAAAAAAACAGATAAGGAGGAGTGAAGATAGGTAGCCTCAAGACTCAAGTTAAATAACTATGCAATAGCTGAACACTGAATGCTATTTATATATTTAATGTTGCTAAATATCTGTCTAATAAGAGTGCTTGGGATTAATTTCTCCTCATACCAATCTCTTACTTGTAATGATATGTAATTTGTATAGAATAAGGAAAACAAGGACAGCCCGCTGAGTTTCTTGCAGGATCTTCTCAGTGTGTGGCTGCATTCTGATCCGGTGGTAGTTTTAGTATTATATAGACTCATCATAAGTGCCTCGTGTAAGGTGAATGTGAATAAAAATATATTCTATTCTATTTATTTTACGTACATACATACATATCTTCACGCCTGAACCCTTTTGGGGTAGGCAGAGAGTACCAAGTGCTAAATCTCACGATCCTGTCAGACCTGTCTGGCTTCCACCACATTCATTACTACCCTTTTCATACTAATACTCCAATTCAGAGATTCTTACTTTTACTTGGGTTTTATTAGTCTTTTTTACGTAAAGCATGATTTTGTTTTAGTCTTTTGTTGTACACTATTCTTAGCCCGCAACTTCACCTACATGGATAATTTAATCTATTAACTTTAATTTGCTTTGAGTACAATCGTAAGTTCATAATAATAACAGTGCACGAAATTCACTGTAACAAAATAATCTTATCTAATCAACACCTGGAGAAACTCATTTTATAAGAAATTGTACACCTTTATACCTAGTTTTATTTTATTTGCTTCAACGTTTAATAAGTTTATAACCAAGTAGATGAAGCTGCGGTTTTTTATATGATAAGATAGGTAACAAATAAGCACACGGCTGTCTTTTTGGTAAGAGATAGTCGTGTCCTTTAGACATAGTCATAGATGTTTTAGGTGCGAATCAAATTTTGTCAAATTTGGAATTAGGACAATAATTTTGCAAGCTTACCGGCCACCCTACCCTTCGGACCGGGACATGACACTATCGTGGCGACAGGAACAACGGCGGCCCTACTCAGACAAGTTTCAGCACGGCAGTACACCTACCAGCAGTGGTCTTCTATTTAACCTTTGGTCGTCTCTTCCTGACTGGCAGTAAGGTAGATGGTCGATCTAATACGGGAGACCCGGACCAACACGGGGAAACAAACAATTCCTGTAACAAACAAAATCATATGCGTAAACAGACACTACTAAAACCCAAGTAAAACGTAAAATCATTCGGTCAGATGAGTCATTGCCTATTACTCTTCACATACGTAATAAACAATAATTAAGTGACCTGGCTTACATGTTATAACGTTTTTCCTATAATCTCCATTACAACAAACCCAAGCAGGAATTCACATTGTACTAAGTAAACGTTATTTCTATTTTACCAAAAGTAACTTGATTTGGACGAAAAGTACAGGGCCCTTACCATGAGTTTACGGCTTGTCAAGTTCACTATATTCGCTACCACTCTGTATGAAAACTCTGAACAGCGCCTCTATCGGTAACTAAGAGAAACACATTTTTAGACCAAAAGTGTCATAGATTTCGACACGTAACTTATTGAACGTAATCTATACCAAGTTATTGTAACGGCTCTGTAATTAAACAAACTATCTGACCCCCTTACGGTACGAATACCTTTTTTTTTTTTGAATGACTAATTTGTTGCTAATCTCGCGATTTTATGCAACTTCACCGAGCTTTACGAATACCTGATTTAAATGTATCATACAGATATCGGATTTTTCGTTTACTTACTGTGCCTCTCCTCAAAATCGATTAAATCTGAAAAATAAACTGGTTTAGTAATTTTCCCGCAGTGCCGTTGCTGCCCAGTATCTTTATTATATTTTTTTATAATTTTATCTTTAGTAAGAAGTCACTAAACAAACAAAATTTATTTTGCATTTTTTTTAAATTGTTACACCACATCTGCATATTTACCTGCTCTGAATAAAAACCCTTCCCTTTACTACTAAAAATGGAGAAAATATCATTTTAGATAACTACTTTTCTTACATTTTAGATAACTTCGATTCACCCGTTCAGTTGTTATGGAAAAAATTTAAAAGTTGTTTTTCCTAGTTTCCTCGCAGTCGAACGGGGTTGCAAGTATCCAAGTCCGTCTCCTGGTTCTAAGTTACCTTCCCGCTCATTTTCAGCCAAATCTTTTCAACCGGCTTTGAGTTATAAATAGTGTAATTAACGCGACTTTCTTTTATATACATGGATTTAATAGAAACTATACTTGCTATCGCCGGCACTTGGTGGAATTCCATTGTATACACACTTTTTCGTAGTAAAACACTTGTACTCATCCACTATACACTTTATTCAACACTTTATGCTACTTTTCAGAAAACCGGTTTCACTTTTTACAGCATCATCAGGGCTTTAAAAATAAAGATAAAAAGGCTGTTTTAGTTTAACGTTCACTACATATTTAGTTAGTACCAACCAAAGTGTATAGTGGATGAGTACAAGTGTTTTACTACGAAAAAGCGTTTATACATGGATTTAAGTCCTGATTGAAACCGAATTTATAGGTTACTTTTTGTGAAGGTAGGTTCCTTGATGCTCTCATGTAAATATTGTGTATGACGTTGCAAAGATAAAATTTATTAAAAGGTACCTTTTGAGAAAAGTATTATCAAGACACGAAGTAGTGAAGTAATTGGAATCAAGTTTTTTGCAGTTTTGCTACGCTTAAATTAGATATACTTAAGTTATTTTAATGAATTTTAATTGGATTTCACATAGTTATTCTTCAAAGTGTGAACACTGAATCAACATTGGTTATTTTTTCTGAGATAAGCGAAAAACCAGCCAAACCGATAAACTGTTGCCTGTTAACAATAATATTGAGGAAATGTTATAAGGATAAAGTATTATGTTAAGCCTAAATTGTCGAAAATTTGATAAAAATGACGAAAATTTAACATGAGAATCGCCTCGGTGGTCAAGCGGTCCAAGTGTTGGACTTAACTGTGTGAGGTCCTGGGTTCGAATCCTGGGTCGGGCAACAAAAAAAACAAATGTTACCCGGGATTGGATATGTGCCCGGTTTGCTTTGGGCTTGCCACCTGTTACATTGTGGGACTTAGTGTCTTTGACTAGTCGTGGGTCCCTTGGTTCTGCCTCTGCCTTAAGCAACAAAATATACAAAAGTGGCCTTATCGCCAAGTCAACAATATCTTTCAGGCCACCTTATAGTATGGTTTCAACGAGATTCTATGCAAAGATGATTTTAAAAGCATTTAAATAATGGCTTACATTAGATGAAATAAATAAATAAATAAATCTCCCTGGGAAAGTCACACAAATTGAATCTAACCCCGAAGTAAGCAAATTACATGTTTATGTTATTTGTGTTAGTCAACAATTCTAAGATAAGATTATTTAAATAGATAACAGAATAAATTTAATGAACACCAGACCCGGAAATACAGACATCTAAATGTTCATTACACAAATGCCTGTCCCCGTCGGGAATCAAACCGGATCCTCGCGGTTAGTCGATGTATTTAGGCATGTACGCTAGCCACTCGACTAACCAGGAGATCTATAAGTATCTCATAGGGGAATATTCTGGTCAATGGTTTCTTTCTTTCCAGTATTCAACATTGTATAGTTTAGTACATGTAGTGTCCCTGTGAACTGAGTCGTGACGTCAGAATACACATAAAATAATATGTAGCATACAAAAACCGGTTTTTGCGATCGATGAATGTTGTTGATAGAATATAATTTTTGACATAACTTGAAGTGTCTAAGAATGAAGTAAACGCACCAGCAATCGAAGTTTCAATTGCTAAACCTTTTCGTCAACTATTAAACAACTGCCAATTTTTTTAGGTTTATTCTACTGCAAATTTTGACATAAAATTAACCGATCAGTTGAACATTATTTCAAAAATATGAAAAAATATTCGCAAAAACAACTGGTTTTATAAAATGTTTATATAAGTACACATTTTTGTTTTGTAATTATGAAGGTATGATGTTTTATAATAATATCTATAAGTTGTTTTTTTTTATATGTATAGTAGCAGCCCGCACCGGCTTCGCGCTGTTATGTAATATACATATAAACCTTCATCTTCATTCACTTTATCTAATAAAAAAACCGCAATAAAAGCCGTTTCGTAATTTTTAAGATATAAGCATACAAAGGGACATAGAGACAGAGAAAGTGACTTTGTTTTATACTATGTAGTGATAAAAATCGATTTCATAATGTAATTAGCCGCTTTCGTATGGAGTAAAATTTACGAAAATGTGTTTTTAGTTCAAATAGCAGGTATTTCGGTAATACAGATTTCTTAAAGACATATTTCATTCTATTTCAGAGTACTGAGTATTTCAGGGAGCGTACGTAGCAGCCATTAGCGTCTTAATTCGAAAATTTGTGGCTTTAAGCGAGTACTGTAATCCCACAAAAAAATTAACCCACATTCCACATACATCCTTGCTAATAGGTTCTAGGCGTAATAAATAAAATTAGGTACCTTTACATTTTTCTGGAATTTGTTAAAAAAATATATAAAATTTGAGGTAAAAAATATTGACGCGTGTTACCTATCATAAAACGGCAAATTGTTCCATCTGGGCACATTTGTTGTGCCTGATTTAACAAACGATAAACGGCTTAAATGATAAAATTAAAGGAGCGCTATCACGAAACTCGAATTGAAATTTTTTGGTAATCGAATGTAAAAAAAAAGTAATCGAATATCATTTCAGTATTAAAATCTATCCTAACTAAACTGAGAAGCAAAAACTCCGTAATTTTTACTTCAATACATTTTTAAACTAACTAACTTAGCTGATACGATAAATTTAAATTCCAGATAAGAAAGTACAACCTTGTATACAAGGTGTATAGGCACCATCGCAATTATGTTTATTTGTGATAAATTATTTTCTCACAATATACGCTTAATTTTTTTTATGATAATCCAAATTTGCCTTCCAATCAAGCAGACGGATTTCCTGATAGTAAGACGTTCACGCCGCCTAGAGACACCAAAGGTGGTAATGGTGCGTTGCCAACCTGAGGCCGGGATGTTAGGCCTCGAGCAAAACTAAGTTTACCGGCTACCTTACGCTCCGAACCGGAACACGTCAACGGCAAGCATTGGACTGGATTGGAAAGCGGTAGTATCAATCCGGGCGAGTAGCTACGAATTGAACAAATACAAGTCTGTTAAAAGCTTTAAGACAAAGTTTTTCATAATACGTCCTATGCCCCTGGCCCCAAAACAAAGGAATTTCTCGATACGACTGTATGTTTTTTGTATGTTTGCTACGCGATTACTCAGCCAATAGCTAATCTGTTGCTGGTCCTCTTCTAAAATGACATATCACGACTCCAAAATCCCATATTACTTTTTTATGATATGACTAGTGATTTTTGAGTAATAATTAATAGTGTATTAATTCCGACATAATGGAATAATAGAATAAAGTATGCATCATTAAGTATAACATAACCCAAGAACTACCATTTCAGAGACCATTTCGCAGATATTTGCTTTCTTAAAAAAATATTATTAATTCGGGACCTACCTACCTAATTAAATAGTACGTTTTAACAATTTTACTGTTTATATGATGAAAGTGACATTACATCGCAAATTAAAGTTGTACGTAATCCAGAGACTACAAACAAGATACTAGCTTCTAAAGTCTATACTGCTGTAGACCAGTGATGTTGTAAAAACTTCGCGGTTAGCAACAAATTAGCCATAAAAAACCTGGTGTAGATGTGCTATAAAACTAAAAATTCTATCGAGTAGATTTCTCGATTAACTTTCGACACTACAAATGATAGCTCTTTTGGTTGATTCATCGTATTTACGTTTTGTAATTGTTTAGTAGCCGGTTGGCCGACACGAGGAACGAGTGTGTTACTTTATCGCAGAATAGCCTCGAATTCGAATAAACAAAACAAACTAAAAGATGCAGAACATTGTGTGAATTTTAGTTACGCAGAAATGGTGAATTTTTCGGCAAAACAGTGTTTTTTTATAGTGATTTGAATTTAATTTTCCTATATGGTTCGGTGTTTTATGAATACAAATAATATGTGTTAATTATGTTAATATTACATTGTTGCTATGAGTTATAGGAATTAACGTATAACTCTTCATTCCTATTTGATCATCATCATTTAAGCTTCGAAATGTCAGGTATGGGTCTAACGACTTTTTGGTTGTTTTTTTTTATGTCTTCGATTAAGAAATATTTAAGAAGGACTTACATAATTTGTGAAAAAGAATATTGAGCAAGAAATAATATTTAAATCCTAATTTTATCATATGTTTTAGTTAAAATCTTAGCTTTATGAGATTGTCAGATAGGTACATCTAACGACATCGGTTATCCTTAAAACTCCAGTTGGATTCTCGGACGTGGCAAAATTTTTCGAAACATAATAATTCGTATACCTATACATATCTCTGTATTTCTGGTACTGGGTGTTCATTACGTTTATTTTGCTATTGTAGCATTTATTAGTATCGTTGACTAGCAATCATACCAAAAATAACATTTTTCTTGTTTGATGTTTGGTTGCTGCATGCAATTTATTCGTATTTAGGTATGTAAAACTAGCTGAGCCGAATGACAATGTCCTGTCCTAACTATTAATATTGCTTTTTTTCGCGTGAACTTTGTCCTGACAATATGTAACAAACACAATAAAAAATAATTAGTAATATTTATTTGTTTACGCGTGCTACGATAACCAGGGAAATGAGGATATATTTTTAATGTATAAGATTATTTTTATTGAAAATAGCAGTAAACTGCAATTATTTAAAAAATATGTGAATTTCGAGACTGTCCCGTATTTTGCGGAAATGTGGGAACCCAAGGGCTTATGCCAGGTTCGCGCTAGACCGGTTTTTAACTTGCTTTTTGTATAACCTGTTAATCATTGTCTGTTTCGATGCTCCCAAGTTTTCACAATAATATTTCTGATAAAATAACAAAAAGATATACTTATTGTAAAAAAATCTTACTTATTCAAGTCATACCTATTAGGTACTTAGTTAAGTGGTAGATTTCTAATAGACTTAGGTGCCTAAATTGATAACACCGTTTTTTTATACTAAGTCTATCTCTGCATGATGCAAAGCTTTGCACAGATTTTGATTCTTTTGTTCTTACATTCTAGTGTTCGTTTTTCAAGCTGTCCTCTTTGTCATTCCAGGTTCTATCACGCTTAAGTACTTCTCGCATTTTCTTTCAATCTCATTGACACTTTCGGGATTAAGGGTCAGTTTTTTGTGGGTTTCTTTTATTTTCTTTCATCACATTTTTAATTTACATTGAAACCTTTAATAATATTTGTTCTTAATTTATTAATTATGACATAAGTTTTTATTTTATATCTAATGTTTTAACGTCTTATTCTAGTCATCAATATAATTATTATATTGTGTTAGAATGTTTTTATTTATCTTAATTTCTTTTATTTACATTTAATACTATTTTTTCTGCATATTTAAAAAAAATCTAAAATTACTATTGCTCATCACAATGGGCAAATTTTCTTGCTTAGATCTTTTTTCTTCTCTACGATCTTTTCATCACTTTTTCTAAATTAAATATTGCGACCGTGTAGGTACTATACAGGGCATTCTGTAAGTACCTAAGTAGTACTGTTTCCGTGTTTTCCGGTCACAAATGCATGATGGCAGATGGACTTTCCCTAAACTTGGAACATGGCCCGTCATCAATTGGGTCATCAGGTTTATCGTTTCCAGTTTGTTCACGATTCCATATGCCACTACCCTACACGGCAGGAACAGCTTTGTCACTGTTTACACCGTCTGACTTATTTCTGCCAATGTAGCCAACTAGGTAGGTACCTAGTAGCTGCTCCTGAACTTCATTTCACCCATTTAGTTTGTACCTATGGGCAAAATTAAAGTGTTGTTTTTCCTAGTCTCCTCACAATCGAACGGGACAAAAAGTATCATTTGCCCGTCGCCTGGTTTTGAGCTAGTTCTAGAGAGTTCGGCCGTTCTTGAGTTATAAATAGTGTAGGTAAATAACAAGACTCCTTACATATACCTAAGTAAATATTGAGTATGGAATTTGAAGAATAAAAAAAGTAAAGGGTTTCAAAGAAATAGAAATTGAATAACAATAATATAAACTAAAGTACATAAAAAATAAAGGAGTTAAAATTGGAACTTTCTCGTTTTTTATGTCGGTGTAAAAATAACTTAACAATATTATAATACAGCTACATGACACATTTATATGTTTAATAAATACCCCATATCTACATATATAATCGTAATAATCAACCAGGAAAACTGACAACCCGACCCGACCGAACAAACGGACTCCAATCATTTTATTACCACGCGCATACCGCTATTTGATATTTATTTTTTCGAAAGAATTTATTCTATATTTAAAATTATGAAGAATATCTGAAACCACTATTCGGATTATGAAAAAATTAAAATGGTACCACCTCGGTACCTACCTTTCCAAAAAATAGAATCATCGAAATCAGTTTGTTATTCGCAGAGTAATCACGTAACAAATATATGAAAACAACAGGAGGTTATCCCTCCTCTTTTAAGACTAGGCTAAAAATGCGAAAAATTGTTTGGTTGTCTTTTTTTCACGTTGTTGCCACTGAAGTAATTTTAACGATTTTCAGCATAGACGTTGATCAAACCTTCAACGATTGATCAATAAAGGATCTGAACTAGTATATCCCGATAAATTCATACAGGTAAAGTCAGAAGAAACAGTAGTATAAAATATTTTTTCTTAACAACTATCAATGTAGATACCTCTATTATTACATTTATGCCTGTTCCCAGCATTAGGGGATTGAATCTTAGCCTCGTCGATCAGAATCTTTAAATTCGCAAATCATAAACCAATGGGTTGATTTTCATATTGAACGGCAAACAAGCCGTTTTTACCCTGTGTGGGTCAGGGCTTCTTTGCAGAATAGACCATCTGCTTTCCTGCCAGATAGCTCGTAAAAGGCGAGCATAGGCTTACCGACACTATCACCGTGAGATCCTACTAGATAGTAGACTTTCTCGGTGAATCGGCCGGATTGGTACCACCGCCTTACCTATTCCCATCATTAACGTCAGTGCTTGCCGTTGACGTGTTTCGGTTCGGAGGGTAAGTTAGCCGGTAAACTTACTTAGCTCGAGGCCTAACATCCCGGCCTCAGGTTGGCAACGGCAGTGACGTTATGGCAGTAGGAATAGGTAAGACGGTGGTCCCAATCCGGGTGAGTCGCTGCAAAACTCTACCACCTAGTCAGATGTCATGGTGTTAGTGACAGCAAACCTTTACTCGCCTTTTACGAGCTTCCTGGCGAGAAGGCAGATGGTCTATTCTCCAAAGAAGCCCGGACCAACAAGGGGAACTAACACATGAAAGAAAATCTTAACATTTTAAGGCGCATTAAAGAATTTCACAAACGTTAACAAGCTCGTGTTACTCAGAGGATTTCTTTCGCTTTGTGAATAATAAAATATATTTAACGAGATCTTACTAAAGCAATGTAAGTTTGCTGTTTTTTTTTCTAATTTTAGGTAAAATATATAAGTTTAAGGTTCCGTAGTTATAGGTCAAAACCCTTAGAGATTCGTCTTGTCTCTTTTTGCCTGTCTGTCTGTCCGTCCATATGTCACAGCTTTTTTCCGAAACTGTAAGAACTATATTGTTGAAACACTAACGGCCAACACTAATAATCAATCCTAATCCTAAACTTGCTGCCCAAGATTGATATTTTTATCCATTTTTATGTTATCGCTTGCCAATAACATATCTGCGGATAGGATAAATATAGCAATTAGATATAGGATAAGCCGGCGGATACGCAGCTATCTAGATTGCTTGAAATCTGAAGATGATTTTTTTATGAACCTCATTAAAATTTTACTGGAAAATAGAATAAATACTTTTATTTAAATTTTGGGTGTTCCCCATACTTAGAACTAAAACTCGATTTTTTTACATCAAAGCCATACGTACACGATTTTTTTACATCTAAGGATAGGTCTTTAAAAATGATATTGTGCTTTCTGATATCATTTTCTTCTAAACTATATACCTAATTTGCGCAAGAGGCACTTTCAAATTGGTAAAATATGTCCTTCTCCGGTTACTGCTAAAATAAGACAATGATAAACTTAAAAAACAATAATCATAGGTACATTACCATGTAAACTTCCACCAAAATTTGTTTCGAATAAGATCTAGGAAGTCGTTTTTTTAATAATTATAACATAATAGTTTTACTATTAACTAAGAAACGATTATAATATAATAATTTCTCTATTTGTAATATAATAGTTTCTCAGAATAATATGTATTATTATTTTACTCGCTGATACGGAACCCTTCATGGGCAAATCCAACTCACACTTCGATTTTTTTATTTGAATGAAACTAGAGGGTTACTTTTTTTAAGTTCTTTGTAATATTTTCTGTTTGTTTTAATGTTTTTAGAGTTATACTACTTTACCCTTTTTTTCATGCCGCACGATGGCAGACGTTCAGAGGATAAGGTAACCGGTAACCTTACTTTTGCTCGAGGCCTAACATCTCGGCCTAAGGTTGACAACGCACCATTACCACCTTTGGATTTTCATGGCAGCGTGAATTTCTTACCATCAGGAAATCCGTCTGTTTGTTTGCCTTCCAAAATCCCATAAAATACTTTTTTTTTTAAACTTTGAAATGATGTTAGCATCTGACTTCATGTTCCTAGAGCTTGAAGGACGGTCTATTATCGCAGTTTATGGTAATAATGAAATGATAATTGCGTTCGTTTATCACCTCTTAGGTGATGTAACCAGCATAAACAACTTCACACGACTCGTTTTGAATACTCTCTATAATCGTTTGTATGTAAATAAGCATAAAGGACATCAGCAAGTAAGAAAGTATCTTCTCGCCAATATCCCCGAAGAGGTAGGCAGGGGCTCAACCAGGGCACCCACGATTAGCCAAAGATACTAAGTCCCACAATGTGATAGGTGGCAAGCCTATCGCCAACCGGGCACATATTCAATCCTGAGCAACATTAACTTTATTAGAAAATTGAAAATATGCATTTTCTATTTGTGCCTTTGTGGTTTATTGACTTTATTGGTTTCGGTTCAGTTTGAAGGCGCCACTTCGAAGCTTTTTATATGATATTGGTAGGCAAACAAGCAAAAGGTGGTAATGGTGCGTTGACAACCTGAGGCCGGGATGTTAAGCTTCGAGCCAAAGTAAGTTTACCGGCTACCTTACCCTCCAAACCAGAACACGTCATGACGTTATGGCGGCAGGAATAGGTAAGGCGGTGGTACCAATCTGGGCGAGTCGCTGCTAAGCTCTACCACGTAGTCAGATGTCACGGTGTTGGTGACGGTTAGCCTATGCTCGCCTTTTACGAGCTGCCTGGCAAGGAAGGCAGATGATATATTCCACAAAGGAGCCCGGACGAACACGGGGGAAACTAGTTGACCAGTTTGCATTTCAAACTCATAAACCCACGTCTCGTCACCAGTGACAATGAATGTTTGATCGGAATTGACTCGTTCTAGCATGTCCCCAGACTCCCATGCGATTGAGTTTTGGGAAAAAATTCAGATCATATATTTCTGCTTAATTTAAAAAAAAGAAGTAACAAAAGTATCTTTACGCCCATATCCCCGAAGAGATAGGCAGAGGCACAACCAGGGCACCCAAGACTAGCCGAAGACACTAAGTCCACAATGTGATAGGTGACAAGCCTATCGTGCCCGGTTGGGCACATTTCCAATCCCGACCAACATTTTTTTTTATTAGAAAATTGGAAAAATCCAATTTTCTTTTTGTTGGCCGACCCGGGATTCGAACCCGGGACCTAATGCAGTCAAGTCCTACACACGGACCGCTAGACCACAGAGGCGATTTAATTTTTACTTAGAGACTTAATTTTTAATTAGGATATAGTCGTGAGATACAGAAAGACTGGCGGCTATCTCTCTCAAAGTTGAATGAAGGTTTTCTGTGTCTGTTTCCATCATTTTAGCGATGTTAACTTTAGTAGCAGACCTTGACGGTCTACCAGAGATAGGCAAATCTTCCATCACATCTCGACTGCTTTTGAGTTTGCAATCATAAGTACGAGTTTTTAATTATGTCGATTCATAGTCTTCTGTAACATTTCATTGACTCCGAACACGAAATTCCGTTGGCAATGCAAAATTTAAGACGAACTCTTTGCACGATGCTTTTGTCCGTTGTAAAATATAAAAATTAATGGTTTTTTTTCGTTGTAATTTTATAACTCAAGAACGGGCTCACCAATCAAAACCAAATGTTTAGGCTTTGTTCGGAGTAATATATATGTCTATGGTTCGGACTATTAAGTAAATGATTTATGTAAAGTATGCATAAAATCGGTCAAGCGGTTTTTCATTTAATACATTTTTTGTAACAAATAATTTCAATAAATGGCGAATTTGTGCTGACATATTAAAAACTTTTTAAATTATTTTATTTTTGTTTTGTTGTGTTACGTTATGTCATTCATGCAGTCGTATACGTAGCCAAGCACGTATCGGGCCGCTAGTATGATATAACTAAAAACAGCACTAAATTTATATTTATTATAAACTAGCTGTCCCGGCGAACTTCGTTCCACCCGATCCGTTTGTGTGGGAAAATTTTAAATGTTGGTTTTCCTAGTTTCCTCGCAGTTTTTCCTTATTTCTTACCTTTTAAACATTCCCTGGACTTCTCCAAATAATTCAAAACCAAAAGTAGCCAAATCGGTCCAGCCGTTTTTGAGTTTTAGCGAGACTAAAGAAGAGCAATTGATTTTTATATATATATATATATATATATATATGGATATAGATATAGATAAAAGATGCCACTCAAACTTCGCCTTAAAATGGAAAACAGTTGTGCCAATCTAACAACAACAATTTGAATTTGGAACAACGAACAAATATTCCATTCTCGATATTTTTTGTCTGAAAGCATGTGATACCTAACAGTTAAAATACTAACAAATGCTGGTACAACTAAGCTGATCTGATGTTGGACCTCAGAGGTAGGAGACGTAACCCTGGATTGCCTACTGGTAAACCCATCGAGTTCAGACTCGTTAAATTTGTCTTAACTAGATCAGCTCATATTTTCTGATAACAAGGAACTGAAGTTCGTTATCTACATCCCCTCAAAGAATGGTGTTGTAATTAGATGTGTGTGAGTGTGTGTGTATCTGTGGCATTATAACCTTTGAACGGTTGATTTTTTTTTTGGTAGAAAGCTGGCGGGATCGAGATGATTTTCTATATACATTTCTATATTACAAATAGGTTTTACAGGGGTTCATTGCAATTTATTTTAATTCTAAGGTTATATCAATTGAAAATAAAATTTTATCTAATTATACGCATAATCTCAAAATTTTATTGTTTACAACGATATTTATGTTGAGAAAATGTCAAACAAGCAACAATAGATGTTTTTTATCAACAAAAAGATACTAAATCAATTTTTTTCTTTGTCCTTTGTAAGTTAAAATATTTTAATAGTAATTAAAATGAAAACTACCATTGAAATGTCATCGTCACTGACCCCGGCTGTCCTGAACTTGGAGAGCTAGGATCTGATTTACATTACCTCTCCAACTTAATTCAACACCTAAAATGGAGGGATAGGTGTAGGTATCACTAAACCATTTGGTAATTATACATACATACATATCTTCCCGCCAAGTCTTTTATAGGGTAGCCAGAGAGTATCGAGTGCCAGACCTCACGATCCTGACAAACCTGTCTAGCTTCCTTCACATTCATTATCCTTTTCATACAAACATGGCGGTTTCGGAGACTCTTGACACCACCCTCGGATAATATCCGATTTAACTGATCGTGAAATGTCAACCTTGGTCTCCCCGGTATCCATCCACATTCGCATTGTATATCTTTTTTATATCTTTTTATCTGTAATTATACGAGTAATTTATATCCTTGGACAAGACGTATGGCTCTTATTCAACGATACTAATACATAGTAATACTTCGAAAGATGCCAGAATAAATTTAATAAACACCCAGACCCGAAAATGCAGACGTATAAATGTTCATCGTATAAGAGCCAGCCACCGTCGGGAATCGAACCCGAGCCTCGCGGTTGGTCTGAGTAGATAGGCTTGTACGCTAGACACGTATGTTAATGAATTTCTTAGTCCTTTGTAAACCGATATTAATCTAAACCGAAATTCTGGATCGATGATGGAGTTGGAGTAGGTAAAAACAACATTTTACCTTAAATTTAAATCGAAATCGGGTTTTTACAATTTTACTGCGCATATATTACATATTTAGTCAGATATTACATACCTACACACAATTCATTTCAAACAAATTTTCATTATGTTGTCTATCACTATATTCACTAGAAATAATATATAAACACTACATAGTATCAAACAAAGTCGCGTTCTCTGTCCCTCTGTCCCTTTGTATGCTTAAATCTTTCAAACTACTCAAAGGATTTTGATGCGGTTTTTTTAATAGCTAAAGTGTTTAAGGTGAAAGGTTTAGATGTATATTTATACCCGTGCAAAGCCGAGGCGGGCCGCTAGTATATAATAACATAATATAGAAAAAGTTTATAATTGAGAGAAGGAGTGAGGGCACTTAGCGGAAATCCATACTTTAATTTATTGCAATTAAAATTGCAAATCAAATAATAGGTACTATTTGGATTTAATCATTTATGTTACTAAACAACGTTTGCCGGGTCAGCTAGTACGATGTATGTATAATGTTAGTTAAATACTCATTGCATAATATAAAGTCTGTGCATTGGAAAATTGTGTGAAAAGAATTCGCTAAAACCGAGTACATACAAATAACTCTTTTATATTTTTGGGTCAACTTTTAGAAGTAAAAGTGTAATGCATGCAATGTATTCATTTAGAATCTTTGCAAAACTTTATTATAAGCACTTTTATGACATGAATAGATTTACTTTTGAATGTGTTTTGTTTCCTATACACATAGCATATTTTTTGCAAAGTTCTAATTCATATGCTCGAAAATATGCTTGAATCGCTCAGATTAGTACAATATATAACAGCGTCACTGCTCTCGGCTGTGATTATTGAAAAGTTAATTTTGAAGACAAGCAAGCAAATATAATAGCAGTAAAAATGCACGATGCCTATTTCTACCCCCAATGGAAAAAAAAACTGTGGCTGTATATAGGTACAATTGTACCTATTTCGTTGCAGTTTTATTTGTTTAAAAGTTTGCGTCATCCAATTGTATTATACTACACATAATAAGTGTTATGAATGTAATGCTTAAATTTTCATCACACATACTCCTAGCCCCATCGGAAATAAAACCCGAGCCTTGCGGTTAGTAGGTAGATTTAGGCGCGTACGGTAACCCCTCGACCAACGTAACGACCAAATGTTTAATAGATCAACTTGACGTTGGTTCTAGAAATTTGTTGTTCGGTTTTCTCCACGTGGTAGTCCGGGTTCCTTTGCAGAATAGACCATAGTCTTCCTGCCAGGGAGCGCGTAAAAGGCGAGCATGGGATTATCATCACTAACACCGTGACATCCAACTAGATGGTAGAGTTTCGCAGCGACTCACCCCGATTGCTACCACCGCCCTAACTATTCCTGCCGCCATAACGTCCAATGCTTGCCGACGTGTTCCGGTTTGGAGGGTACGTTAAACTTACGATTGTTCGAGGCCTAACATACCGGCCTCAGTTTGGCAACTCACCATTACCACTTTTGGTGTCTTTAAGCGGCGTGAATTACTTATCATCACGAAATCCATCTGCTTATTTGCCTTCCATTATCATAAAAAAACCTGATAACCTAAGTATAACGTCATACAAAGGTTAGCGTGTGTTTGTGAATTAGAGTTAATCTGAGATAAAGCACAAGTGTGGTTCAAGGGTAACAATAATTATTGTTGATCTACACAATACGCAACGTCATCCTGACGTAGTGTCACTGACGCCGCGTCATTATTTCTGCGTCAGACAGTTCACTCTATCACGGTAATATTATCTATAACTCTGCTGACGTTCTAATCTATACTTATAGTCTCAGTAGCTATAGTTGTATTATTGTTTTACATAAATTTTGCGTGAATGGTAACACAAATGCTAAACAAATAAGGAGTTTAATGCGCTAAGTACTCTTTATTTAAACTCAGGTATCCTTCCTGTTTTTTACATATTATTAGCTGTTGCCCGCGATGTTTCCCGCGTTATCCCACAGGAACATTATTTCGGGATAAAAACTATCCTGTTTTAATCCAAGTTACCCTTTATGTTTGTACCATATAATTTGCTTACTTTGGGGTTAGATTCAATTTGTGTGATTTGTCCAGGGATATTTACTTATTTATTTTTATAAACATCGGTGCAGCAGTTTTTGTGTGAAGAAGTAACAAACTAACAGACAAACTTTCGCATTTATAATATTAATAGGATAGTTATGCATATGAGAATAGGCATCAGTGTTATTGAAAAGTATAGAGCTAAAATGATGATGATGATCAACACTCACAATCAAAGAATTTTTTATTGTTTTTTCATAGAACACCGAAACATATACATTTGAACTCATAATACTAATTGTTTACAAATTCTTATTTAAACAAAAAAGTTCTTACACAATGTCGGACAAAGAAAATAACTTTCGCAAGCTTAAAAACCGCCTCAAAAAACTTCATATTAAGATCCAAGATCGAGTAGAAGATTTTCAAGACCAGGTGCAAAACAAGATAGATTTGAAACTATCCAGACTTCTTTCTGATGATCGGAGTTCTTATGATGGTTCGATAGAAAATGACGCAGAGAAGTCTTCCTCGGATTCGACGGACGGTGTGCGCAATTTGAGTATACCTTCTTTAGTAGTTGATGAGCCCAATGATGCAAAGGAAATCTGCAAAGAGTTTCTGACTATTGAGAAGAATGGCGTGCTTTATAGAAGATGTGTGTCAACTTCAGACCTAGCCATGGAGGACCATTCTACTACCCATAGCTCCAGTGACTCTTGTTTTTCGTGTTTTACATCTAGTGATGAAAGGTTTGTGATTTTTTTTTTAATTTTTATTGTTGAGTGTTGACGAAAATTTAGTTCCAGAAACTTATTTTTTTGTTTTTTTAAAAATTTGATAGCAGTCAACATTCTCCGTTATTATTGCTACTAATTTATTTTTATGTCATAACTTTTGGTTTTTGATAAGTTATAATGCATTGTTTCCATCCTTGGCACTTGGTGAAACTCCAGGTATTGTGCAATTGTTTTCATAAATTGTAAATACAGTATAAAATATATGACAACACTTTTATGAATAATAGTCTAGTCCACAAGTGCCTTTTTGGTCAACTTTTTTCAGCAGTCTCCGAAAATTATGATTGAGGTGTCATTCGATTCGGAATGGCATCTAGATAGTTTTCGAAAAACAATTAAATAGGCCTAACATTTCGGTCACAGGACAGTGACACACCTATAATATCTATGGTGTTCATAGGCCACGATATTTCTTGCCATCTCAAATAAAAATTACAAAAGTTATTAACAATTAACTAAAAAAATGGGGGTTTAGTTTATTCCAAATATCTCATAAACTAATAAAGATTTTTCAAATTTGAATTGTTTATTACACAAACAATGAAAAATTAAATATTTTTTTTATATCAAAAAGAAAAATAAATAATGATTAAAAAAATGGTTCCTAAATGTTAATTAGAAGTGGGAGAAAATAATTGTTAATCAACAAATGCGTTTTTCAGCAATAACTTATTTTTAAGAAACGGTATTTTAAAAAAAATCATGATTATCATCAAAGATTATGTTATCGAGAAAAAAAATTAAATTATCTCGCAAACAACGCATTTTTTATAACAATTTTTAAACAATAGGAGATAAAAATTATAAAAAAACATTTTTGAGTAGCTTCTGATCATAAAAAATCGGATCAATAATAATATTATGAAAAAAAATTTTCAATGTTTAATAAAGCTTTATAATTTTTCACCTTAGTAAATTGTTAATTACAAAATGAAAATTTTCAATTTTTTAATTTTTCCAACGGGAATCTATTCTAAGACCTCTGAAAAATAGCTCCACGAAAGGAAAAAAATCCTAGATTAAAAGTTTAACAATTATCGCACTTGCAATGTTAATGTTCGCCTTACAAAAAATTGTTAATTAATAAATGAATTAGACATATTTTATAAATTTCTGCAATACAATGTAATAAAGTTGCTTAAGGTGACTTAGTGACCAATGATAACCCATAGAGCCCGTTTTAAGGCTTACATTTTTAAAAATTTTAAAAATATATTTGCTAAAAATTATATAGTTTAATTCGTACTGAAATAGCTTCTCATCATTAAATATGTAGGTTTATTCTTCTTCACGCCCGTATCGCCGAAGAGGTAGGCAGATGTACAACCAGGGCACCAACGGCTAACCGAAGACACTAAGTCCCACAATGTGATAGGTGGCAAGCCTATCGCTAACCGGGCACATATCCAAGCCCGGCCAACTTTTTCCTCATTAGAAAACTGAAAATTCACATTTTTCGTTTTCTTGCCTGACCTGGGAATCGAACCTGGGACCTCAAGAAGTCAAGTCCGACGCTGGAGCGCTATAATACAGATGTGACCAAATATGTAGTTCAGAGTTACAACAGTACATCAAGTAATGATGTTAATAAGGATTTACATTTTACACTAGTGAATAAACCATAATGATTTAAAAAAAGTAGTCAATCGAATTCTTAAATTTACAAAACCTATCTGTAATCTCGATCATCACCTCTCGACCAAGTTAGATTTAAAAACAAGTTGCCCTCATTGAAATCAGTTTTTTTATTTAGGTGCTATCATGCCATAGACAGATACACACATAAAATGCACAGAAGAATCAAACTTACAACACTCCTCTTTTCCCATTACCGTATAACTGTCTTACATTTTCCATTGCCTTGAAAATTCCGGTAAAACGATAAAGAAACATCTATAGCATTTACAATTTCCTTGAATCAGTTAGTTGACTTTTGCTTATTCGCTGCAAAAATTCAAACATAAAACAAGTTTTCTTACTTTTCTAGATATAAACTTTCCATAAACATGCTCAGCGCATTCAAAAGCTTGCGAGAAATCTAATTTCAAAGTTTATTTTCTTAGTTTGTTCGATCGGTTAGAATTTACGTTTCTTAGCCACGGCCACGGTACGAAAAAGTTGCAGTTCGCCTTGACTAAACATTTATATTATTTAAATAGCTTCCGCTCGCGACTCCGTCCGCACGGATGTCGGTCTTCGCGTGATAAAATTGAAAAATTAAGATTTTTTTTCTGCGTATTTTTCCAGGATAAAAAGTATCTCATTTTATGCCCAGGATAATAAGATATAATTGTACCAGGTTTCATCGAAATTTTAGAGTTAGTTTTCACGTGATGCCTGAACATACAGACAGGCAGATAGACAGGCAGACAGACAGACAAAAAAATTCACATATTTGGGTTTGGTATCGATCCAGTAACACCCCCTGCTATTTTTTTTTCAATATTTTCAATGTACAGAATTGACCCTTCTACAGATTTATTATATGTATAGATATTAAATTTGTAACAAGCTTGTGCCCCCGGCTTCGCCTAATGGCCTTAAGTGAATTCGTGCAACGACAAACCAAATTTTATTAATTTAAAAAGGTAGCTTTTAGGTTGTTATGATATTCATTGAATAGTACAGCCTTACTTTATGATATTCATTGAATAGTTACAGCCTTACTTTATAATATTCATTGAACAGGTCAGTCAACTTTCCTATTATGTGGCTAGTAAGAAAGACGATGTGATTTCAATCTGAGACTGGGTTACTAAACTTAACCTATTATCAGGAAGAAGAAAGGCAAACAATCCTGTTGTTTTTTTTTGCAAGATATTAAACGTCCTAATCTGTTATTAGTAGAGAGATCTAGCAATCTAAAAATTAAGATTTTTTTCAACGTTCGAAGGGGAGTCACATTCCTACGCCACGTAGATAGGTAGAGGAAGTAAAACATTTTTTATCTCGCACAACACCTTTGTAGAACTAGGCCACATACAACACCATTGTAGTTCCGAACGAATGCGACTTACGGCCATTGCCAATAAACTATCTACAGATAGAGATAAGCCTGCTGGTGGTTTGTTGCTATGATATTTTTTTAATTATTGAAAAAACAAGATTTTCCTGTTAACCTAGGTCTAAAGTTACTTTATCTGTTATCTTAGATTTTCTTTGTGTTTGTCCGGGTCGGCTATTATAATAATAAGCAATCTGCTTATCTGTCAGGCAGCTCGTGAAAGGTGAGCACAGGTTAACATAATATAGATGTACTAGCTGTTCCGGCGAACTTCATTCCTCCCGTTCAGTGTGTATGGGTAAAATAAAAATGTTGTTTTTCCTAGTTTCCTTGCATTTTTTATATTTTTCTTATATTTTAAAACTTCCCTGAACTTAAACTAATAATTTAAACCCAAAAGAAACCAAAAGGTTTCAGCTGTTCTCGAGTTTTAGCAAGATTAACTAACAGCAATTGATTTTTATATATGTATATAGATTACTAAAAAGTGTACCAAAAAAATTGTCATGTTGGTTTCGGAGGTTAGGGAATATTCGTATTCGAGGAGGAATATTCGTGTTAGGGTAGCCTGTATACTCTAACCTCAGGACAGCGACGCACTTATAAAATTAATGGTGCATATAGTCCACAGTTGTCTCTCAATCGTGTGCTGTTCCCTGACCTCCAAAACGAAAACAAGATATTATAACATTATTGGCGCTCCTCAAAATAAAACTGCGTACTCATTCCTTAAAGGTCGGCAACGCATCTGTAATACTCCTGGTTTCTCGAATATCCGTGGGCGGATGCTAATGGTGGTGATAACTTTCCATAAGTTGGCCGACTTGTTCAAATAGTACCCTGGTTGTGCCTCTGTCTACGACTTCGGATATATGGGCGTGAAGATACTTTTTTTACATTTGTAAATTTATGTTTTTTAATTAACAGAGCTGAGTATCGACCCAGGGCTGGGAGCCTTCCTCCAAGTCCCACTCTCGATAGATCAGGGAGCGCCTGCGCAGATTTAATTGAGAAACTGGGCAATCGATTTCCTGGACTTATATCTAAGGGGGACAGAATACATAGGGTATCAAATTTTGTCTAAGGGTGTGGTGTTTGCATGTAATAACAAGGTTAACAAACATGTGGAATGCATACTAACATGGAAGTGACTAACGATGGTTTTATTTGTATTTAATTAGTTATGAAATCAGGGTTTGACATTTAAGCAATAACTTTGCGACGGTTATTTCTTATTTTAATTACTGATGTATATTGCCTCTGTGGTCTAGTAGTAGTTGTACACCGGACGTGCTAGCGTTGACTAGATGAGGTCTCGGAATCGATTCCCGAGTCGGCAACTAAAATGTGTTTTTTTTTCAATTGTAATAACTAAATTTTACCATAAAGGAAGTACATGCCGCTAAATCTAGATGACTAGAGCAAAGGTGATAATCGTGCTTTGAGAACTTGAGGCTATAAATCACTATATCTATATTTTATACTAACTGCTCCGGCGAACTTCGTTCCACACTTTTAGTTTGTATGGGAATCATTAAAATATTGTTTTCCCATTTTCCCTACATTTCTCCCAGTTTTTCTCTTGATAAGAACCTTGTCCTGGCAATAACTAACACAGTATAAAAAGAATTAGCCAACTCGGTCCAGTCATTCGGAAGTTATATTCAATTTATGTAACTTGTCCAGGGATATTAAAAAAAAGTTATACAGTTCATCAGGAGAGCGCGGGACAAATACGAAACGGAATGAGATCGAATAAAAACGTTATTCTGACCAATTTTATTACAGTTTTCAGGTTATTTTATTCATAAGTCCCAGAAATTTAACACCTTTAGCAAAAAATTGGTAATTCCATAAAAATAAACGATTAGGCATAATATTATATGATCAGAGAGTTTACGGACCATTTATTCTGGAAGGATACGAAGATATTAAGTGATCTTCAGTTAGATAGCCCTCGGAATAAGGGAAACCATTTCGAATGTAATAAATTTTATTGTCTCTAAATGTGCTCATGCAAACAATATTTTGAAGCCGACGAACTTTGGTCGGGTAGTATTTCTTGGCTCTACAGCTAACAACTGAGTGTTTGGGAAAAAATAAAGAATTGTTTTTTTATTCTTTCACTAATGTTATTTTTTTATATTGGTTTAGTTTCTCCAGTTTTATCTCTAATGAATGAACATAGGCTATTTTTACCGCAAGGAATGCTTCATTCTCACAAAAAAACGGGTAATAGGACAACGGGTACCTAATAAGAATGATCCTTCCTTACTTACCTACATTACATAACTTCTAAATGGCTAAACCGATTGGATTGAAATTTTAAATCTGTACATAGTTTCATGAATAATTTGAAAATATTATTAAACCTGATAGGTGGCGCTGCTATCGTTATGTCATATCCACCATTACTATAAAGAGGAAAGTGGACTGATTTGAAAAAAAAATCCCATAAGAAGTCAACATTATTCCTAATGAATTTCCTAGGAAAAATTAGAAATTACTCAGGCTACTAGTTTTTCATAAAAAGTAAAGTTTTTTGTTGAATAAGACAGCGAACAATTTCACGACTCTCCTGTTAAAATTAAGCCTATAGAATATTCCGCGCAAGCGATGTCACGGGTGTAGATTAGTTTTGTATTAAACTAGCGGCGCGCCCGGCTTCGCACGGTCATGAAATATACATATAAACCTTCCTCTTTAATCACTATATCTATTAAAAAAACCGCATCAAAATCCATTGCGTAGTTTTAATGATTTAAGCATACAAAGGGGCATAGGGACAGCGGAAGCGACGTGGTTTTATACTATGTAATGATACCATGAATGTCATAAGTCAATTCGGTCTTGCTTCTCTGCCTTACATTGTAAGATCAACAAAACGCTCGTGGTTATCAGAGCATGGAGTTATTTCATCAATTTACCAGAATTTCGAAACAACCGGCGAAACAGTTCTACTGTTGCTAAATAATTTACAACTGACAGCATTGAGAAGCATTTCTTAGAAGGGAAGAGATTGATTGCCAATAATTTGCCGATATATCTCATAGTATACCAGCGGCCCACCCCGGCTTCGCACGGTTATGAAATATACATATAAATCTTCCGCTTCAATAACTTTATCTATTAAAACAAAAAGGTGTGTGCGATTCACACACGATAGAAGTGAAACTTCAGTTCGACAAAAGAATGAGATGATAATATATATTTGTGTCTCTTACCTGCAAAAGAGTGAGATGAATATATATTTGTGTCTCTTACCTGTCGCTTTTCCGTTGCACCCGTTTTAAAATCACAACGATTCTAAAGAAGTTTCACTTCAAAAACCGCTTCAAAAACCGTTGCGTAGTTTTAAAGATTTAATCATACAAAGGGACACAGGGACAAAGGAAGCTACTTTGTTTTATGCTATGTAGTGATTGTTAACACTCAGGCGACGATTGACTGAATCTTAATATCGCGATGCAGTTGCAATTTATTTCGTTACAAATTTAACATGCATTTAATCAGAAGACATGGAATGGATATTGAATTTGTGAAATGTACCTTATTTTTTCATACTTGGCTAAATTATTTTAAATACTACTTCGTTATTGTTTCACAGATTAATTAGGGACGATGTAAAAAATAGTCTGCATAAAACACTTTGCAAGGTACGAGAATATTCGTGTTTCTTGCAATTTGATTTTATTATCGTGTATATTTTAATCTACAACTACAATCTCGATGGCGAAAACTATGGGACACATATCCTTCTCCAATTCCCAATATGCGTAATATGATGATAATATAGAAAAACGATAAAATTATATTTATCTTATACTAGCGGCCCGGTACGTGATTCGCTACGTATATGACCGCATGAATGACATAACACAACAAAACAAAAAAGAAAAAACAACTGAAAAAAGTGTCAAGCACAGTCCCCATCTAAAAAATTCCCATTAACAAAATTATCCGCCTTTTATTGAATTCATTTGTAACAAAAATGTGATAAATGGGGAACGGCAGAACTCCACGTAAACATTGTTTAAACAATAAAAATAGTCTGAACAAAGCCTAAACATTTGGTTTGGATAGGTGAGAACGTTCTTGAGTTATATAATTACAACGAAAAGTGGCATTGATTTTTATATATATAGATATGAAACTCTCGTGTGACAATGTTCGTTCCCGTACTCCTCCGAAACGGCTTGGCCGATTCTCATTAAATTTTGTGAGTATAACGAGTAGGTCTGAGAATCGGCCAACATCTATTTTTATACCCTAAGTGAGGGTGACTCACCTCAAATTTTTTTACTAAAATCACATTAAAAATATAGCAGAACAACGTCTGCCGGGTCAGCTAGTAATTTATAATATAGATTCTTTATTGGAGTGTTTTGTTGCTGGTGAGGTTAGCTAACACGCTGACCTCCACCGACTAACCGCGAAGATTCGATTTCGGACTAGAAATGTCTGCCACATTTGTGTGATGACAGTTGAAGGGTTGAGTTCGAGAATGGCTTAACTAACAAATACGTGATTTGACGATACTAAATTTTAATTGGCATTGGCATTGGCAGCATTATTTTCGATTTTACTAAAGAAAATCACCCCAAATATGCCCCTTGTTACAAGTTTTTTTTTATGTTATAGGAAGGCAAACAAGCAGACGGATTTCCTGTTGGTAAGAAATTCACGCCACCTAGAGACACCAAAGATGGTGCGTTGCCAACCTGAGGTCAGGATGTTAGGCGAGCAAAAGTAAGTTTACCGGCTACCTTACCCTCCGAACCTTCCGGTCATGACGTTATGGCGGCAGGAATAGGTAAGGCAGTGGTACCAATCAAGGCGAGTCGCTGCGAAACTCTACCACCTAGTCAGATGTCACGATGTTAGCGATGATAAGCCTATGCTCGCCTTTTAGGAGCTGCGTGGCAAGAAAGGCAGATGGTCTATTCTGCAAAGGAGCCCGGATCAACACGGGGAATATAGTTTTTGGTAATATAAACCATTTTTTATTTGAACTGAGAAAATTATGATGTTTTATGTAGGTTTAATTGACATTCAATCTTTTTGGTTCTAGCGATCTCGATCTGTGTCATTTAAAGCGTTTTTAGACTGAATATCTCGAGATATAATGCGTTTTTTTGTTATTTTGAAAAGGGCATTAGATAGATTATTTCTTTTTGAATCCAACGATACCAATAACTATTTTTTGGAATATAATATAATTTTTAAACCGTTCTCGAACTCAAAACTCCAATTTAGATGTTTGGATTTCTAGGTCTGGGTGTTTCTTTAATTTATTCTTTAAGTACTTCTATGTATGCTTTAGTATCATTGACTAACACCCATAACACAAGCAAATAATTGGCCTCCTTTGGGATTATATTCAATTTGCATAAGTTGTCCACGAACTTTTTTTATTGACTTGGTTTTCTTTGCAGTATCTCTTGAAGAACACGCGGTTGAGTGACGTCAACAAGCGGTTAAAAGCACAAATATGGAGTTCCGTGGTGACCATAGTCTTGGTGGAGGCAAAGAACCTCCCCGCTATGGATCTAGACACCAGATCCAGTGATCCCTACTGTAAGTTTAGGTTGGTATATTTTATATAAAGGTTTACCCTTTAGTTTCTGTGCGTTATATTTGTATCAAAAAATTCTTTTAAATTCCTATTATTTTAATATTTGGCAGAGGGATGAGACGACTCAATCACCCGCTTGTGAAATAGTTAATCTATATATACTAATATTATAAATATGTTTGATTTTTTGTTTGTATGTTTGAAATGGATATGCTCCGAAACTACTGGACCGATTTCAAAAATTCTTTCGCCCTTAGGATGCTACATTATCACTGAGTGACATAGGCTTTATTTCATCAAAATCGGTGCAGTAAAGGCCAAGTTACGCAGGCGAAGCTGCGTTAAACTGCTAGTTGCTAATGTAATAGTTTGTTGATGTTACCAAAATACTAATCCGAGCATGGAGAAACTACCCCTTAAGAATTACTCACAAGATAGCTAACAAGCAGATGGCTCTTCTAATGGTACAACTATCTCCTATAGACACCACAGATGTCAGGATCTTGGGACATATGTACTATTCTACCAGCTATTAAACTCTCCAGTTCTAAAACACATTTTGTATCTATTTGGATTAGTAGCTCCTGCGAATTACAATGCCCAAATCAAATTTCATAATAATCGATCCAGGTTTTGAGGTAGGAAATTCTGGATAAACAAACATATTTTCAAATTATTTTATAATACAAGTAAACTTTATTTCCCAGGCTAGGCAACGAAAAATATAAAAGTAAGGTTGTATGGAAGACCCTTCATCCATCGTGGTTGGAGCAGTTTGACCTTCATCTGTATGATGATCAGGAACAAACCCTCGAAGTCACTGTTTGGGATAAGGATAAGCAAACGAAAGATGACTTTTTAGGAAGGTCAGTTTGCATTAAAGTATTATTGTCAGCTGTTAACGCTCTTACAACGAACGCAGAAAATTTAGCGTGATAATATATAACCTGTATTCTTTCTTTGAAATTGGTTTATCCAATCCTAAAAGAATTTATTTACAAAGCTATTGCGATTTGGAAAATTTGTTGCGATTTGCAACAAGGAAAAAACCATTGCATAGAGAATGTGTGTGTGAGTGCGTGCGTGTGCGTATTTCTGTGTGTCAGGGTACAGTAATATTATTATAGACAATATTATTACCGTGGTCAGGGCGTGCGTGCGTATGTGTGTGTTTATGTATATTCGTGTGTGTATGTGTGTGTGTGTGTGTGTGTGTGTGTGTGTGTGTGTGTGTGTGTGTGNNNNTGTTTATGTGGACACGTGTTTGTATGTGAGTGCGTGAATGTGTGTTTGTTTGTAGCATCATAAACGATTTCAATGCGGATTTTTGTTTGAAAGTTGACGTGAATGAGATGGTATAATACATGACTTGTACGTCTTAGCGACATGGCATGTAGGTTTTGTCGGAAGTTTGTTGATTTTTTTTTAATTTTAGCGTCATAATAGTGTTTTTCTTTGTTATAATTTAGCTGTAAGATATCTCTTGTTAGAGATAAGCTCGTCTTTTGTACTGTGTTTATTGTTCGTATTTTCTCGTTTTATTTTATACCTTGATGTTTTTATGTGTACTTATTGTACAGTAAATGTTGTTGGTCACGATGTAGGCCCCGGTGCTCCTTTCTAAAATATAGGCCAACTGTTTACCTACAAAGCTACTCGTAAAAGGCAGGAATTGGTTTCTTTGACAGTAACTAGCTAGTCTGCTGTCCACTAAAGAATAATATTAAAAACACGCCACAAATATTTCAAGAACTAGACATTGGTAATCCATCAAACCACTTGGTCTGTTAGACCGATTTAAGTACTATATAAGTACCGACTTACTTACTACTTACTTTTTTTTTACTTACTTACTTCATTTTGTATGTTAAGGACTAGCAGAGCCGACAGACGTTGTCCCGTTATAACTACTACTGTTATTTTTAAATATGAATCTTCTCCAGGTAACAACTAATTGGACATAGCAAGAATTTGCAAAATTAATCTATCCATTTATGTTTAGTGCGATGACAATACAAGTTTCATCGGAAATTGGTTCTGATGTTTGGTATCAAAAGGAGACACTTATACATACACACTTTCAAAATTATAATATTATTATTGATGTGCTATTGTAAGTTTAATCCATGAGGCAAAAACCAAGAACTGCTAGTTTGGAGTAGTTCAGTAAAAATATCCACCAGGATAGATCTCTATCTAGACTTTTACGTCTATAATAAACTTGCTGTTACCCGCGGCTTTGCTCTCGTGGCAGATAATAAATTTAATGATTTTAAGCCCATAGAATTTTCTTACAAACTTTCAACCCCTATTTGACCTTCTTAAGGGTAGAATTTCTAGAAACGCTTCCATACGTATCTACTAAAGTTTCATGTTTCTACTTTCTAACTTAAAAAATGCATACAAACTCTATACAAACTTTGAACCCCTACTTCATCCCCTTAAGGGTGGAATTTCCAAAATTCCGTCCTTAGTGGATGTTTACTTAATAAAACTATCCTACCCACCAAATTCCATAACTGTAACTCTGACAGTTTTTGCTTGGCGGTGATGAACCAGTTAGACAGGGTTATTTTATAAGTATGATAAAGAAAAGGATATTCTGTTTTCAGATGCACAATAGATTTATCGAAATTAGAAAGAGAAATAACGCACAGTATATGGCAAGAGTTAGAGGATGGCAACGGTCAAATCTTCTTGCTGCTGACCATCAGCGGTACCACGCAGTCCGAGACTATCACAGACCTCGCTAGCTATAGGGAGAACCCGCGAGACCTCGACATCATACAAAAGAGATATGTGAGTATTTTAATGTTAAAAAAACTTTAATGGTCCGAAGTAGGTCAACCTACGCCGAGCTGATATTAGTATGAACCCGGTTTTATAGCAAATTTAGTATATCAGAAAGCATAATGAAAATGGGTTGCCTAACAAAATCCTGGACATATTTTTTATTTTTTTATTTCATTAATTGGTGTAATGTTATGGTTTCATTTCGACTTGAAGTAGTTATAAGACGAAGTTGCAGAAGTTGGGTTGCCTGTTATACACCCTGATTTTTTAATCACCATCCAAATTTTAATATGTTAATCTTAAGTGAAAATAATTAAATACGTGTTTTTTCTTTTAGTATCCATCAATAGGTACTAAAATATTAAGATATGACATCGCAAAGTCGTCTACAAAGTACCGTACCTACGCGCTGAGTGCTCTGACATGCTAGATAGCTACCTGCTAGATACATATTTTTTTTCATAAATGGACTTATTTATAGATACTTTATGCCTAGAAAAAATTTGGATGGTGATAAAAAAATCTTGCTGTATATCTGGATTGCCGGGTATAAACAGGTAATTGTCGATGCTAGTTACTTTCATGGAATCGGATAACAGAAAAAGATATATCACCATACGTGCGGTTTTATTACAATTTTACAAATTTTATTATGAATTGTGTTGATGAAACGTTCGGTCCAGGACTTGTTTAGGCAACCCATTTGTAATATTATGATTGCTATTAGCAATATAGTCAAGTAAGTAAATATACCTACTTGACTAAAAATATGTTTTATTCTATTATCAACTCGGTGTAAGTCGATGTAGGTGCGGATCTTCTACTGTAAATTATAGACAGAATTTGAACACATGACCTTCGAATGCTCTCTTAGTTGAGCTTATACGGATCAAGTTTTTAATCCCATCCTTAGCGACCACGTCAGTACCTATGTAATATGTCCTTCATAATTCTATGTAGTACTTTTGTAATGGGATCATCGTTACGTACATACTAAATTAACGTTAATAGGTATTTCATTTCTCAACGAATTCTTTCTTTCTTAATAACAAATTTTTCCCCGTGTTGGTCCGGGCTCCTTTGCAGAATATACCACCTGCCTTCCTGCCAAGCAGCTTGTAAGAGGCGAGCATAGGCTTACCGTCACTAACACCGTGACATCTGACAAGGTGGTATAGTTTCGCAGCGACTCAACCGGATTGGTTCCACCGCCTTACCTATTCCTGCCGCCATAAAGTTATGACGTGTTCCGGTTTGGAGGGTAAGGTAGCTGGTAACCTTACTTTTGCTCGAGGCCTAACATTCCGGCCTTAGGTCGACAACGCACCATTACCGCCTTTAGTGTCGCTAGGCGGCGTCAATTTCTTACCATCAGGAAAAATTCTTACCATCTGCTTGTTTGCCTTCCAATATCATAAAAAAGTATAAAACAAAGTCGCTTTTCGTTGTGTGTCGCTATGTATGCTTAAATCTTTAAAACTGAACAACGGATTTGATGCGATTTTTCAATAGGTAGAGTAATTAAGAAGTAAGGTTTATAAGTATAATAAGATAGAGATTTGACCACTTGTGGGACTTACGAAACAATTTTTGTGGTGTGTGCTGTGTGGAGCTGGATATATTTGAGATCTTTTACTTCTAGTAAGTCCAATTCATTCATAATGCAATGTTTTTCTATTTTGTCTCGCCATAAAACGTATACATTTTTTGGCTGAAAATTTCAAACTAAGTAATTTTATTTGGATTAAAGTATGGATGTCCACAAAGTAACCCCTTTTTTCCGTCAACGATTACATATTTATTTCATCATCTGTGACGACAAACTCAGTTATTACCAGTTATCTAACAAAGGGCGTTGCGGTCAGGTGATGTCATAAGGTCCGGCCTTTTCTAACTCTAAAGAATGCTCAGTTTTTTATATAACAAGAAGGCAGACAATCAAATCAAATATATATACTGATGCTTAGAAAATCAAATTTTTTTATACAAGAGGAGGCAAACGAGCTAGTGGGTCCTGATGGAAAGTGATCACCGCCGTCCACGGACATCCGCAACACCAGGAGTATTATTGATGCGTTGCCGACCTTTAAGGAATGAGTACGTTCTTTTCTTGAAGGTCCCTAAGTCATAATTGTTTGGGAATACCGCCCTCGGTAACTGATTCTACAAAGTTGTTGTGCGAGGTAAAAATGTCTTCGGAATCGCACAGTTGTAGATCGTCACGCATCAAGATGGTGGGCGTGATACTTTAAACACATGCCCAAAAATGTCAAGGATGTTATGCTAACCTTTTTTGCCTATCCGAGACTAAGTCAACGGTAAAAGTGTGAAATTTTGGAGGTTTGCAAATAACTCTTTATTAACATGGAGTTATTTATATAGATAGTGCTAGCTGTGCCGACAGACGCTGTCCTGTCCTAGCAATGAGTATGGAATTTTTGTTTTCATATAAATCTTCCGACATCGAACTTCCGACAATCTGAACAAAAAAGACGTACTACTCGTAAAATTAGAGATCCATTTGGTCCTCACGACACAGGCTTGCCTAGTGTGAGGACCGTCGTTAGATTAAGATGTTAAAAACTCTCAGCGTTATACATAATTAATAAGATATTATCCTGTTATTATCTATCTATGTTTTTACTGTTTCTATGTTTTCGCTGTAAATAAATTTATTTTCATTCATTTTCATTTTCATTTACGCGTGATGAGATGGCCAAGGGAAATAGCCAAATAGGGATTCATATTTATGTATAAGATGTATAATATAATTCACTATGTACCTATATCTCTATGACCTCTATGGTCTAGCGATCCGGCGACGGACTTAAGGGGCCGGGTTCGATCCCCGGTCAGGCAACAAAAAAATAGAAAATGTATACTTATTTTAAATTTTCTAATAAAATTAATGTTGCTCGGGATTGAATATGTGCCCGGTTGGCGATAGGCTTGCCACCTATCACATTGTGGGACTTAGTGTCTTCGGCTAGTCTTAGGTGCCCTGGCTGTGCTCAGCCTACCTCTTCAGAGATATGGGTATAAAGATACTTTGAAGATACTTTATGTAAGGCTATTTTATGAACAATTGAGTATTATTTTAAAAAGAACAACTAACAACCTTTAATGTTTATAACAGGCTTTGTCTCTAAATAATAAGACTTAAGTAGGTACCTACCGTAGGTAGGAACTGGTAGTACATTTTTGAATCTATAAACACTTTAAGTTTGTCGTGTCTACGTGTGTGTATGTGTGTGTTGTATGTGTATGTCTGTCTGTGGCGTGATAACTTTTGAAAGGATGGACCGATTTTGATGCGGATTTTGTTTTGTTGGAAAGCTAACGTGATCGAAATTGTTCTTAGCTACGTTTCATTTTCACGTATTTGATATCGCTACTGAGTTAATGAAGATTTTTTATTTTAGTGTTATCATACATTTCTACTGTTAAAATCGATATTTTTAAATAATAATTTGACCTCCTTTCATAATAAAAAGTGAAGTTTAAACTGTATCGTAACCATGAATTTTTCACTACAAATATTGATGGCTCGGAAAATCTTTGCAAACCATGTATAAGAATAGATTTCATAGAAAAATTAAACACCTCTTGTTTTATGTGTATAGTGATAGCTGTATTCTGGCGCGCTGCCAATGCCGAAGTCTTTACGAATTCTTTTAGAGCCTTTTTTGTTTTCCTTCCAAATGCCGGTCTAGAATAATAAAATATATTGATGTAATAAATATGCCTAAATCCCTGAACACCCGGACAGCAGTCATTTTATAAAAGATGATAGATACCTACACAGTGCATATTATATCATATATTTTTAACATGGGTAAGAACAAAGGGACCGAACGTTAAAAGTATTAGAAGATTAGTAAGAGTTTGCATAAAAAAATAAACATATTATAGCATTTCTTTTAATTTTTTAAATTTTAAAATTAATAATGTTCAGTTAACTCCCTATAAAACCAATTTATAATGTAGCTACTCTCGAACACGTCAAATTTCAAGTAAAAATAGCCGCATCAAAATCGGAACATCCGCTCAAAAGCTATGATGCCACGGACTGACACACACACTTAAACAGATACACACAGACACAAACACTGATACACAGTCACAGGAACACACAACACTTTTGCTCGAGGCCTAACATCCCGGCCTCAGGTTGGCAACGCACCATTACCACCGTTGGTGTCTCTAGGCGGCGTAAATTTCTTACCATCAGGAAATCCGTCTGCTTGTTTGCCTTCCAATATCATAAAAAAACGTTAAATAAAATATTTTTTTACTAATGTGTACTTTTTATCTTCACTTTTCTTATATATTTACTTTTCATCACCGCATTACTTACTTGTGTGCGCGAGTGGTGATTTTTTTTATTTCGATACAAAGAGCTTAAATAACTTTTTGAATATAAACATCTCAAATGACTGTCTAGTGATTTTAATCTAACCGGGTATTTATTCAAAACCTGGTCACATACCTTTAGTTAAAAAAAAACACACACATTTTGACAAACATCTGGCCTGATAAGAGCCAACCGTAGTCTATATACACCAAGGATGTTATAGGAGCATCGTTGTCCTGATGCTGGCGTTTTAGGACTAACATGTAAGTTTACTAGCTACCCAACTTTTTAGACTGAAAGACTGTCAATACGGCATTAGGAATAAATTGAATTAATTGAAATAATGCGGTGAATCCTCACCTTACCTTGGCCACAGTCTTATTACTAACAGTCGGCCGACTCATATACTTGCACAGAGCAACGCTGGGGGGAACGCGGGGAAGCGAGCGGCAGAGTCGGCGAGCGCAAACTCCATACAGTTTGCGCTCTCTATCTAGAAGGGTTTGCACTCGTTATTTGTTAAAAAATATGTTATAGTGTATTTTATTATAATGTAATACTTGCTGTCTTGTAAATTTATAATGGTTTACAGGATGTGTTCCGTTTTTATTCGTAAATAAGCCATCCGGCTTGCTGACGTTTCGTCCACAAAATTTTCATCCACAATGGATGAAACGACACCTTTTTATTTTATTATTTTTCCACTGTCGATTCGTGCACCATTAAAAAATTTTTTTATAGCTATGTATCTGACTATATAGTCAGATACAAAGCTGTAACAAAATAAAGCGATCCATTTAGGTATATGTTTTAAACTTTTATAAATAAATTGATACATCAAAATCACCAATTACTCAAGATTTAATTAAAAATCTTTTTACATGTATGATGAAGTTTAGCACATAATGGTAATTAGTATAAAGTTAAAGTGGGTAAAACAAATCCAAATATTTTATGGATAGCATGGTGAAAATTATTTCACTCCTATGTGCGGTACGAAGCAAAAAAGCTTTATAATGGATTCATAAATATATCACATACTGCGAATTATACATTATGAATGATTTTACATTCCCCCTGTGTTGGTCCGGGCTCCTTTGTAGAATAGACCATCTGCCTTCCTGCCAGGCAGCTCGTAAAAGGCGAGCATAGGCTCACCGTCACTAACACCGTGACATCTTCCTTGGTGGTTGAGTCTCGCAGCGACTCGCCCGGATTGGTACCACCGCCTTACCTATTCCCGCCGCCAAAACGTCAATGCCTGCTGTTGACGTGTTCCGGTTGGAGGGTAAGGTAGCCGGTAAACTGACTTTTTGTCGATGCCTTACATCCCGGCCTCAGGTTGGCAACGCACCATTACCACCTTTGGTGTCTCTAAGCGACATGAATTTCTTACCATCAGGAAATCCGTCTGCTTGTTTGCATTCCAATATTATAAAAAAAAATTAGTTTGAATTGATTATATCTGTGATTAAAAATAGTAAGTAAGTAATGCCAAATCAATGTAGCTGTTATCACATATATGCACCTATATTATGTTTTTTTTGTTATTATATTGTTCATTAGCATAAAACTTTTTTATCTGACTGCACTAAACAACTTCAATAATTTGATAGTGAAAGAATCGTCGGTGAAAAAAATAATAAAATAAAAGGTGTCGTTTCGTCCATTGTGGATGAAAATTTTGTGGACGACACTTCAGCAAAACCATCATCGGTTTCATTATTAACTTCACATTTTTTTGTTTGCCATTTTAAAATAAAACTTTTAGATGAAATGTTTAAAATGTTACCTATTAAGTATTTGACAACCCTGACCCTTGACTGACTTGCCGTGAGTAGGTATATAAAATGTCGGCATGAATTCAATAACAAAGGAGTTGGACTACTGGTAGGTAGAATTCTTAATACTGTGCCTTGGCACTTGCTGCACACCACTCTATAGAAAGAAAGAAAGAAAGAAAATTATTTATTTGCGGAAATATGTGTGTAAATGAGATGTTACAAAAATATTTAAGTATATCAACATATTCTACCATATTTTGGTGTGCAAATAATTAATTAATAATATATTATATATTATAAGTAGGTAAGTATTAATTTGACTTGGCACCGACTTCAAACCTACTATATAGTAAATAGCACATATAAATAATAGGTACTTAGTATATAATTAACATCAAATCTTTATTATTTTTTACTTTTTAGTTTTGAAGTCGGTTTTAAACGTAGTAATTATTATTTAAACATTAATTTAAAACAGTTCGCAATAATAATTCAGTTGTTTTGACGCTATGTCGTACCTACCCAGTACGAGTCATGACGTTACCAGCCTGCGAATGTGGGAACCAGTTTCTATTAATTTTTATTTTATTCTTAGATCGAAAGTGTTTGTCGATCCCGAACTTTTTCTCAAAACTTATCTAGTGATTTACATGTAACCCTGTATTATAAAAATTGTTTTGTTTCAGACGTGGTATCACCTAAATGAAGGTTCAAGTGGAGTTGGTTGGCTGTGTGTGAAGGTGTATGGTGCTAAAGGGTTGGCTGCCGCAGATTTGGGCGGCAAGTCCGACCCATTCTGCGTGATAGAGCTGGGCAACGCGAGGTTACAGACGCACACCGAATACAAGACCCTCGCCCCGAACTGGATGAAGATTTTTACATTGTAAGTTTTTTAATACTAATACCTTTGCTAATACTAAATCGCCTCTGTGGTCTAGCGGTTAAGGTGTTGCTACACGAAGTCACGGGTTCGAATCCCGGGTCGGGCAACAAAAAATAATTTGGTTTTTCCAATTTTCTCTAATAAAAAAAAATGTTGCTCGGGATTGGATATGTGCCCGGTTGACGATAGGTTTGCCACCTATCACATTGTGGGACTTCTAGTCTTCAGCTAATCGTGGGTGCCCTGGTTGTGCCTCTGCCTAATTCTTCAGGGATATGGGCGTGAAGATACCTTTTTAATATACATACAGAATCAGAATCAGAATAAAAAAAAACTTACTCACTTAGACCATATTACTCACACAGCATTGACATTTTTTCAACTACCACCAGATCGGAATCGCGGGTTTATCTATTTTCAAATATAAAATATGTAGATAAAAAATAAATATTACAATCTAATTTTAACTTGAAGAAAAAGTATGACAAATTACATTACAAATTGAAGTGCGAGATTGATATCTCTATTCAGAAGCATGTTTGTCTTAATCTCTGAGACCTTTTAACAAATCTTCCTTACATAATTAGCCTTTCATGATTTTTTAAAACATTTTTATATACACATCTTCAACCCAAGTCCCATGTGAGTTAGGCAGAGTATTGAGTCACTGAGTGCCAAGTATCACCACTCCTACAGACCATCTTAGCGTGCTCCATATACATTTCTCTTTTTACATTAGGTTTTCACTCTCACATGCACGCAGGCACTCACACACACGTTTATAATTTTTTTACGTTTTACATAATGTTTTTGAAGTGAAAACTTCTTAAGCGGCGTTGCGCACTTTTTTTGGAATAAGTAAAAACTTCTAAACTCGCGTCAGGACACGTGACCTGATCGAAAATGCGTAAGATGGCGCAGGGCGCTTGCTTGTTGACATGTTTGTGTACGATAGCGCAATAAATGCATATTGTAGTCTACCACATAAATGAAAGTACTTTCATACTGATAATTAAAGCAATTCGCGCAAAATTATTCCCTAACCATTCTAAAATATTAAAAAAACACTACCTACTTTAATATTCAAGTTTTCACTTCTGCCAGCACTCCCGGAGTGCAACTCGTCTTTTTTTAGTAATTATTAAATAGAATTTAATGTTCGTAGTAAAAACTATGCTTAACTTTTCAGCACAGTAAAAGATATAAGCTCAATATTAGAACTGACAGTATACGATGAAGATCATGACCATAAAGTGGAGTTCTTGGGGAAGTTGGCTGTGCCTTTACTCAATATTAGAAATGGGGAGAAAAGGTGGTTCGCGCTCAAAGATAAGAAGATGAGAGCCAGAGCTAAGGGAAACTATCCGCAGATATTGCTTGAGATGCTGGTTATATGGAATCCTGTAAGTCTTTTTAGTATTAAAAGGAAATATTACCTGTTTTCTGTTAAATGTACCCTAAAGGTATTAAAAGATTCATATGTTCAAACAAAGAAACACTTGTACTGTTTCAGCATCATCAGGGCTAAAACTTAAACTACCCTACTACTAGTTAGTTAAGTTTTAGCCCTGATGATGCTGTATAAACGAAACCGGTAGGCTATTTACAAAGTAATAAATTATAAGTGATATGTAAAACAGTACAAGTGTTTCTTTGTTTAAAAATGTGAATATTTGGAAGTTTTACTAAGCGCCGACGATGGAAAATATCTTATATATATGTGTTGAAAGACTTTTATGATAGGGGTAATCCGAGATCTTAGTTCACGTGTGCAAGTCTACCGGCTAGCTTACCCTCCAGTACGGAACACAATAATAGATACCTATATTAGGTATAATGATGGTGCCATACGGGCGAACTGGTATGTCACCTAGTAAATAATTCAAATACTTTTAATGAGTACATTTTCATTCGTAATATGTTGTTATGCCAGACGCTCCTACTATTGTCTATGCTCGTTTTCGAATTAATTTAAAGTGACGTCTTGACTTGACGGAAGGCAAACAAGCAGACGGATTTCCTGATGGTAAGAAATTCACGTCGCCTAGAGACACCAAAGGTGGTAATAATGCGTTGCCAACCTGAGGCCGCGATGTAAGGCCTCGAAAATTAGTTTACCGGCTACTTTGCCCTCCAACCGGAACACGTCAACAGCAAGCATTGACGCTATGGCGGCAGGAATAGGTAAGGCGGTGGTACCAATCCGGGCGAATCGCTGCGAAACTCTACCACCTAGTAAGATGTCACGGTGTTAGTGACGGTGAGCCTATGCTCGCCTTTTACGAGCTGCGAAGCAGGAAGGCAGATGGTCTATTCTACAAAGGAGCCCGGACCAACAAGGGGAATAGTCCTCATGCTTCCCATGTATGCTGTAATTTGGTTCAAAGTTTATAATGATGTGCTATTACATTTGTCGATATTTTGTTTAAGTAGTAGGATTTGAGTTGTTTTGTCTGAGTTAATGAAGTACAAAATTGATGAGTTGGGAAAATGTATGAGCCAATTTGTCAAGTATAGGATATCAAACAAAAAAAAAGTCTTCGGCTAGTAGTGGGTGCCCTGGTTGTGCCTCTGCCTACCTCTGTGGGGATGTGGGCGTGAAGATACTTAGTAATTATTTTATTCCAGCTAAAAGCAGCAATAAGAGTGGTGAACCCAAAGGAGCCGAAGTATATGCACCAAGAGGCTAAATTTAAAAGGCAGTTGTTCATCCGAAACGTGATGCGGCTGAAGGCAATTATTATGTGGTTCATCGAAGTTGGCAAGATATTACAGTAAGTACAATTTTTTTAATACTTACTACCTAGGGGTAGTACTACTTATATTCTTTTATAAATTGTAGTGTATATGTTATTCTAATGTAGAAACTATATTCCAGTAAAGTTTTATCTAAATCAGTAGTTTGTGTGTGAAAGAGTAACAAACATCCATGCACTCTTACAAACGTTCACATTATAGATACGAGTATTGCATTAAATTGAATTGTGTCAGACTAATACACTATTTAAGTATAACTCGAAGTTTAGGCGCCATCGAGAGAAAAGATGGTCGAAGTTTTTTCATAATTATTGAATTTCGTGTTGATATTAAGTAAAATTAGTCAATTTTGGTGGCATTTTGTATAATTTTGTTCAGTGAAAGTTCACAAATGAAATAATCATGAAGAAATGAGCGTATCATGTATTTCCTCGTTGCCGCCAAATCTCCTTACATGAGCTTGTGTAATGAGGCCGCCGCTTTACCCAAGAGCATGACATGACTTACTGACGGCTTATGACTGATGACTAATAATAATTGATTAAAATTAATATAAAATTTGATGCAAATGTCTACTTGACAAATGGCAAAATACTAACGTGAAGGTCAAAACTTAAAGAAAGAAAAAAGAAGTATAACTCAAAAACGACTGAACCGATTTGACTGATAGTTGACAAGGACTTAGAACCAGGAGACGGACATACCTAGGTAACTTTTACAAATTCGACTGTAAGGAAACTAGGAAAAACAATATTTTAAGTTTTCCCATAAAAGCTGAACGGGTGAAACGAAGTTCGCCGGAGTAGCTAGTTTATGATATTAGTAGGATTGACAGTGGACCAATTGTACTTACTCATGAACCGGAACGCGTTTTGTTTCAAACCGTTCAATTGATATCGATGAATTTTAAAAAAAAAGTAATTAAATACGTATTTTTTTATTAAAACACTTGCCCTGTGCTTAGGTTGATCTTCTACAAATTTCAAAAAAATAAAAACTGTCCAGACTTAATTTTTTTTTCTATATTAATGCCTGTAGAAATAAAATAGATATTGCGTTGCCTTATTATAAGCGTTAATCCCTCGTAAGGAAGGTATTGTTATTTTATAGTAAAAACACGTTTGTTAATGACGTTTTCAAATACTTGATTACTCGGGCCATAACAAGTAAAGTAGTAAGCTCGGATAATACAGGAAGCATATTGTGATTTTTAAAATGAAAGTGACGATGAAGGTTTTAAAAGTAATTAACTCAAGCGCTGAAGACAGCAAGTAACCGGCTTCTATTTCAAATTTTCCAGATATCAAAAATTTGGAAATATGCTTTTCCAAATCAAAGTCACAGTCATATTCGTTTATTGCATCAAATATTGTTAAAATACAGTTAATCTTATGCTAAGTATTAGTCTCAAATAAAAAAAGGTTCTAAAATGGCGTAGACTTCAAGTAACATAGCTTAGGAACCAACATAAATAAGTAAATATAGGAATTGAAAATACAACCTCGTCCTTTTTCAAAATCGGTTAAAATACAACTAATTTATCAATTTAACTCTCTTTCAAAATGAGTTCCTAGCAATCATTATCAACAATAATCGTTCGTATTTCTATGTCCGCAATTTTATCTTTCAAGAAATCATAAAAGAGGTAATAAAAGCATCAGATTCTTTAATAAAAAAGTAACGACATAAAAATACGAAAAATACTTGAAGCACACATAAAATTCTACAGACGAACATGTGATATGTATTTGAATGTGCCAGCTACCGATCTGTTTGAGATGGTGCCAAAATAATATATAGTTAAGTACCTACCTAGTATGTAGATATGTACTTGCGCCCGCTAAGACGAGGCTATCTGGGAACACGGTAGCGCCCCCGCCAAGATGAGCCTAACGAAGTCCAACCTACCATTTCTCGAAGTCGAGTTATGATATGAGGAGGCAAACATGCAGACGGGTTTCCTGGTAAGGAGAGATGGTAAGAAATTTACGCCACCGAGTGACACCAAAGGTGGTAATGGTGCGTTGCCAACCTGAAGCCGGGATGTTAAGTGTAATAGTAAGTCTACAGATCTGACATCTTTTTCGCAGAGCAAACCTTGTGTGGTCTTCTTCTTCGCAAAATTAAACTTGAAATGTTTTTGGAGGGTTGTTCATGTTACGAAAAAAACTTCCGAGTTTCAGCTGTATTACTTAGTAGAAAACTAGCTTTCACCTCCTACTTCTGACGCGTGAAAAATTAAATAAAATCCCTAGGAATATGTCTATGTGATAATCTAATACCGCCTCGTTGGTCGAGTGGCTAGTGTACCTACACACCTAACCACACTGACAAACCTCGAGGCTCGGGTTCGATTCCCGACGGGGGCAGGCATTTGTGTGATGAACATTTAGATCAGAACATTTAGATTTTGGTATCTATTTAAGTACTTCTATGTATTAGTACCGTTGGCAAGCACCCATAGCACACGCACATAATTTGCTTACTTTGGGTTTAGATTCAATACGTGTAACTTGCCGAAGGATATTTATTATCTCATATCTCATGTGTTTTCATTGATTTTCTGCGTCCTCTGTGTAGAATATACTATTGACGTTCTACCAGGCAGCTAGTATGAGGCAAGTAAAGGCTAACTAAGGCATTCCCAGCAATACCACTGGTGCGCTGTGTAGCAACTGTCCAGGATCCGCCGCCCTACCCATTTCTGCCGCCATAATGACAGTGTTGTGTTCTGGTCCGAAGGGTAGGGTAGCCTGTAGACTTGCACATTAGGCCTAACATCCTGACTAGAGGGTAGCGACGTACTCATAACTTCTTTGGTGTCTATAAGCCACGATTGCCTCTTATCGTCAGGGGAGCCGCATGGCTGATCGCTGTATTTTGCCATAAAAATTAAACTTTATTAATATTAGTTGTAATAAATGTAATAATAAAAAAAGTAACAAACATCTATCCATCTATCAAACTTATATCCATAAGTCCCTACTAGTACTATTTGCTATTTTTAAATGAAGAAACACTTGTACTGTTTTACGTATCGTTTATAATTTATTATTTTTTAAATAGCCTACCAGTTTCGCTTAGACAGCATCATCAAGGCGGTGTATATTAACATTTGGAAGTTTTACCAGGTGCCGACGATGGAAACAACAAAAGTATCTTCACGCCCATATCCTGGAAGAGGTTGGCAGAGAGACAACCAGGGCACCCACGACTAGCCGAAGACACTAAGTCCCACATTGTGATAGGTGGCAAGCCCATCGCCAACCGGGCACATTTCCAATCCCGAGCAACATTTTTTTTGTTAGTAAATTGGAAAAACCCAATTTCCTTTTTGTTGCCCGACCCGGTATTCAAACCCGGGACCTCATGCAGTCAAGTCCAACACCCAGACCTCTAGACCACAGAGGCGACCACGATGGAAAATATAAAATATAATAGTACTATTTAGCTTGGCATTGACTTTCATTATAACTAAACTATTTTGATTTCAGGGATTGTTTCGAATGGGAATCCAAGATCAGATCTTTCCTTGGCTTACTGGCATGGCTGGCTTTTTGTTACTACTACGAAATGTGGATGCTTCCTTTCCTACTGCTCATTTTATTCGCAAGAAACTGGCTTATTTACAGGCTTACCGGTAAGTAAATAAAACTTTTTGAAATTATCTCCTTAGTTATTTACTTTTTTATTTATTAATCCTATAGGATTGCTACCACTGCCATAAGTACTCCTGCTGCCACAGCGCCAGTGCTCGCCTTAGTCGTATCCCGAATTGGTAAAATGATGGTACTTTATAAAAATGTCGACGCGCAAAAAAAAACAACTGGTGTGGTTCTAGTGAATAAAGATTTTTCTAATTTTGATTCTGATACCTGGTAATCTGGATACGTGAGAATCTTAAAATTCCTCTGGTTAGTAATGCACCGTTACCGTCTTTAGTGGTTATTAGTGATGTGTATTTTTTAATGTCAGAAATATATTTCTACGCGTTTGGAAAAAATATTAAATTTGATATTGGTGTCTCGAATAGTTGAATTAAAAAAACAGCATTAGTAAGTAAACTAAAAAAAACAATTATTCTGTTTAGTTTAAGAATCAAAAAAACATGAGCTGTATTTGTACTACTCCGAGAGGTTTGTTCGTTTTTAAAAACTGGCTTTTTAATAACATATTCTTATACAATTTTGATAAAATAAAAAATAACCAATCGTCAGTGATCCGGTTTTGTTACTACTTTGCGTGAAGATAAAACCTTGAAAAAATAATTAGTTGCCAGTGGGAATCGTTATGTATTAAAAACAATTGACACAATTATCCAAAAACATTAATAACTTTCAATTGCTGATTTTTATTGCTCCCCTTTTGGTAGAATAAAGAAATAGCCTGCCGTTACTTTAATTTGTTAACATTTGAAAACATGAAAATTGATTTCGGACATTCCTTTCTTTCTTTTCCTTAATAATATAATAAATGTAAATGTTCAAAGTACCGTAGTTACTAGTTATAACTTATACTTCGGCCTAGTTTTGTGGTCATGTGATTGGGCACGTCTTTTTCATCTTATATTTATATTACATATTTTTTTGAATTTTAATTTAATTAGGTAAATTAGCATATTTTTTTAATTTTTGTAAAATTTTGGGTTTTATCTTAGAATTTATGTATTTTTTTTATTTTGTAGTGCTTCTAGGAAGATATCGATGTACCCCTTGGATGCTTACAAAATATGTTTTCAGTAGTAAGTTGATTAGTGTTGTGCTGCACGTGTATCTGTTTATTTTTGTTTTATGTGTTAAAGTATCTTTTTGTCCTTCGTGGCGTTTGTGTCTCAAAGTTTTAATTAACTAAATTTATTTTTAGGAGGAAATCCTTTGCTGATACCAGTTGATGATGACGATCTATTAGCAGAAGAAGATGATGAGGAGGAAGTTGACAAGGTATAGATTTTTTTATCTTTTCTTCATTTAACTTATAAAGACAATGGAATTAAATTATAGAAGGGAAGTTTAATGTTATGCATCGAACTGCTTTTCGAGAAAAGATAATAATAACATTTTTAGGGTTAAAACTATATCAGCCGTTGGTCTATCTATCGATATATATCGGATATATCATCAGTTGTGGATAGGTGAGCCTCAAGTTTATATTATATTATATATTTAGCTACAAAAACAAGAATATTAACCGTCGTTGCAACGACCCAAAAGTATATTTTAGCTATTTTTATAGTGTAATTAGCATCTTATGAGATTTTTCGTTGGATATAAATATCTACTTTATTTGTATTATAAAATAAAGTATAAATTGATAGGAAAACTCCGCCGCGAACATCGATACACCACTCTGGACAATAAATGCCTCCCAGCCATTCGAAGCGATTTTGAAGTTCAAGCTGAAAGTTTTCGGGATTTCGGCATTGGACTGGGGTTGGACGGAGCGTAGACTTCATCAGCCGTGACCTTTAAAGCCTTGTGTTTATATTCAATGTGCCTCTTACTATCCGATGATCACTGCCGGTTTTTAGCCTATTAATCATAAAGACATCATAGAATATGTGGCGTCTGGTAGACAAAATGAAGTCTATCTCGTGTTTTGTCGACACATCGGGGCTTATCCAGGTCCATTTACAATGTGGCTTTTTTCTGAAGAAGGAATTCATCATAAAGAGTCTTCCCTTGTCCAGAAATTCAGCTAACCATTGGCCCATAGGATTACGCCTGTCAAGACCAAATTGCCCCACTTTCAGCTCATCGCCCTCTTTGATACCCAGCTTTGCGTTGAAGTTGCCCATCACCACCGTGTACTGCGTTTTGGAGATATAGATGGCCTTCGAGATGTCCTCGACCTCGTCGTCAAAGTGCGCCGAAGTCGGGGCGTATACCTTTATGACCTTCAGCGGATAGCGTTTGGTAATTCTGAGTATCAGGTACGCCACCCTTGTCGATACACTCCGGATCGCCTCCACGTTGTTGATGAGTGACCTCCGGACGATAAACCCGACACCGCCCTGGGACAGGGCGTCATCTTCCCGCTGGTAGAACAAGTTACTGGACTCTAGGATTATCGAGTCCTCTCCCTGACTTCGTACTTCAGATAATCCCACAACGTCCCAGCGTAAGTTGTCCAAACACTCTTCCAACTCCAGGATCTTCTCGTCAGTGCGGAGCGTACGACAGTTGTGCGTTACCAGGGCCAGGTTCGTCAGTTGTTAGCCTGAGTCCGTCCAGGGATTCTTCGCACCCCCTGCTCGGCCGTTACCGAGTCCGCTACCGTAGAATCGGTTAAGCGGAGCTGTCTGAGACTGGGGGCCAAGGTTTTTTGAGTTGGTCATTTGGGGGGGTATTGCCATAATCCCCACACTTGGCGGGTGGGTTGGGGATCAACAGTAGGGTGGAAGTTTTCACAAGGACGCTGCTACCCGTCCTGCGTCAGCAATTTTATTTCCACCCACCTTGAAACGGTTTTACCGCCGTTCGTCGGTTGACTGATTGCACTGGTGGTATATACCACACAGCGGGCGGGGGATCGTCACTTCCCTGCGCCTAATTGAAATGTAATCTATGATTTTTATTTAGGTTGTACAGCTTTAAAATTAAATTGAATGAATTAATGAATGAATACACTTTGTTATGCACCAAAATTTACTAAATAATACACACTCTTTCACTTATAATATTTAACTTAGGTGCACAAAAGCGGTTTTATCGCTTCAGAGCCATCTCTGCCAGACAACCTTAAAATTGTTATTAGTATTTCTTCCTGTTTGATAAAGTAACGATAAGTTTTAAAAACAGATAACAGACAATGAAAGAAACTGACCCGCTGACTTTCTTTCACTGAGTCTTCTGAGTGGCCGCGGTCCCGATTGCGGTGGTAGTTTATAAAATATCGACGCGCTTATGTATCACTTGTATGGTCCACGTGAATAAAGTTTTTAATGATTCTGATTCGGAATAAGAAACCCTGGCTTCCAAGGCTTTATTTTCTATTTTATTTTATGGCATTCAACTAGATTATCGAACGACCAGAATCATCAGCAACCAAAGTATCTCCAAAGTATATATTCAAAACTTTTCGGTTTTGCGCAGATTCTGGCTCCCTTTGCACTTTCTATTGCATCTTTCATGTGGAGTGCTCTGAGGAGTTATTCAATTCAATACCTGCTGCAGAATTCCATATGCAGACATCGCGTCAAAATTCGGCATTACATCTTATCATTTTCATCTGTTGTGTGTTTTTGTAAACATTTTTACGTCGTACTACGACCTAAGGACCTTCAAGAGAACACTTAATAATTCGTTAAATGACGGCTATGCAACTTATCCAGACAAAACATGGTAAAGTTGAAACATCATTATATTTTTCAATAGCTCTTACAGCCAAATATTACCTAATAGCAACAATTATTTTTATTTGATATCTCAATACCATGATCTTTGTATGTATTTATCTTTCATTTTCAAATATTATTATATTTAATTAGATGTTTTGAGTTGTAAAACTGTGTTTGACAAGTGATAATATGTGCACTATCTAAGAAAATATTTTTCTTAATAGCGAATGTGTAATATTCTTTTTTGAGAAACAAATTCTTTAAACCTATCTAGTTCTTAAAGAAGGTAAACGCGACGCTGCAATTAATTGGTATTCTTGTTTTTAAATCTTAATTGGTCGTAAGTACAAAAGTTTGAATGCCAGGTTTTAACCGATACCATGTTCCTTATGACGAAATGAGTCCCAAATTGAATAAAACGGCCTTTGTTCAAATCAATATAACTGTTTTAAAACGTCGTAGATTACTACATTATTTTTCATTTGAAAGTTCATAAACTTCTCTAGCGATTGTGGGTAACCAATACACAATTGAAGAAAGTTCGATAGTGTTACAGGTATGCAAATCACTTTCCATCGCGTGGACCACTTGCTAGTTTGTCACCTCTTCCATAAAAAAAAACACGGAGCCTGAACTCGAATACAAATGTTAATAGTTAATCAATTAACCTTGATCGTATTACAGGAGGAAAAGAAATCTCTAAAAGAAAGACTTCAAGCGATCCAAGAAGTAACGCAGACGGTGCAGAACGCAATTGGCTACGTTGCTTCATTGGGGGAGGCTGTCAAAAAGTAAGATGAAATTTGTCTCTACCATTAATTAGTATTTAGTACGACCACTGCCGATAGGCTCTACGTGTATTAAAAGAAAACCGACTCATGTATTACCTCTTCAGATAGTATTGCCTATCTAAATATACAACACACGAGGACTAAAGTGTTAAAGTCCTATATAATAAAAGCACAGTTTGTCTGTTCACGTCTCACCCAAAAACTGCTTACGGATTTTTAACAAATTGTGTGTAGTAGTACTTTATAGTCCGGGTCAACATTTAGGATACATTTTACCGTGCAAAAATCTTTCGTCCCCAACACTAACCACAAAATCACTGGAGTCGGTGCCAACAGCTAGTATAACATAAAAGTATCTTCACGCCCATATCTCCGAAGAGGTAAGCAGAGGCACAACTAGCCGAAGACACTAAGTCCCACAAAGTGATAGATGGCAAGCCTATCGCCAACCGGGCACTTATCCAATTCCGAGCAACATTTTTTTTTATTAGAGAATTGGAAATACCACGTTTTCTTTTGGTTGCTCGACCCGGTATTCAAACCCGGGACCCAATACTTAAACCGCTAGACCACAGGGTTTAACCTGAAACTAATATAACAATGGAATTATCTATTTCAGCTTGATGAACTTCACGGTGCCATATCTGAGTTACATAGCAATAATCATGCTCGTGGGGGCCATGCTTGTTTTGTACATGGTACCACTCAAGTATCTTCTTATGGCGTGGGGTAAGTTAATCCCTTTTTTTGGAATGACTAATATGTTGCCAACCTCGCGGTTTTTAGTTAAGCAAGGTGCTCAGCCTGAGACATCATTATTGAGATGGATTGGACTGTTCCCTACAACGTCAGCAACAAGGGCTGTCACCCAGTTGACCGTATCTCGACCTGGTGCTGCGTTCTGGTTACTGGGTGGCCAATCCCATACAGTTCCAAGGTATATGCATATATATAGAATATAAAGCATGGGTGCGGTTGGACAGCAACATTTTGCTCTATGAATGTGGGAATTATTTTATATAGATAATACTGTACCTATTTTTGTACTCGCCAGTCATAGTTATGAAAGATGATTGTAAAGAAAGAGGTGAGCAATTGAAAGCGAAGAAAATCAAAGCAATGGTAGTTGAAACGGCGTAGCCAGAAAGGCTTTAGTAGACGGTGTAGTGTTAGGAAAAGTGAATGTATTGGTAGTGATTTTATTCAAAGCGAGGCTGGGAGCCAAAGCACTATACACATAGTTCTGTGCTTATCTCAACTTTATGGAAGCGTGTGTTGGTATGTTATAATAAGCATAAAAGTAAGATTATTGCTTTCGAAATAAGAGCGCAACGGTTAATCTGTGTTCTTACAACATAGATTACCCGTTACCGTCAGCTTTCGAAACACGTGGCAGAGGTTCCTGTATCTAAATAAAAATACTAATAGTAGGAAATAAGCCTAAACTGTTGACTCCTAAACTATGAGAGCATATTAGATGGAGGTTTATAGAGACAAAATAATAATCAAGGGTTTTACTGGGATACCTGCACAGCTTGACGCAATTTTTTAAACTTTAAAACATAAATTTTAATCTTAGGTATATTTTTATATACGACACAATATTTTTATTTTTAGTAAAAATATTGTTTCATTCGGAAATTTGTCAGGAAAAATAGAAGAAAACATGTTTAAAATTGCATTTTATATATTTTAGGTATCAACAAATTCACTAGGAAAATCCTTAGACCACACACTATACCAAATAATGAAGTAATCGATTTGCTATCCAGGGTACCAGATGACGAAACATTGGTAAGTTAATATATAATAATTATAAGTTTTAATATTTATGAAAAACTAACAAACTATTTAATAATAATAAAAAAACTCTAATTCCCGGTTATCCATATTTTTGATTTCAAAACAAAGATTTCACTTTCACTTCATTATTTTAAAAGGGATATAAGTAGGTCTCATAATTAGGTAGGTACTTACTAATTAACCCGACAGACGTATTCCTGTCCTCACTATGAACATTTTTTTTTCATTTATGAACCTTGTCCTGCCAATCACTAAAATGCAAAAAAGAATAAGTAAAAGTGGAGTTACTCTTACATTTCGATTTCATGCAAATTACAAATTAAAATCGGATATGTCATTTTAGGTAAACACAAGACAAGAGTATCTAAAATGACATATATCCAATTCCAATTAACACAACTTACTGTTCAGGAATAATGCGATAACCTCAGATAAAGTATCCCCTTATCTGAGGCGATAACCAAGAGAGATGGGAATTCATTTTTTAAAAATAAGATTTGACGCCTATAGACGACGTATTATATTGGAACGAAGTTTCTTACGACAGGCTTGGAGGAGATAGGTATTTTGCTGCGCGACCAAACTGAAAAAAATTTGATATTAAAAACCGTAAGAAAAAAACATGAAAAAAATGATGATCATGACACCACATTTATATTTTTCCTTCTACCGTAAAATAATTTGTTTTATTGCAGCTGGACGTGAGAGAACTCAAGCCTCACCCACCCAGCGAACACAGGCGTGATGCAAGAAAGAAGCACAAAGCCTCGTAACATACTTCATATTAATTGTTTTTTATATCTAAATATCACTTGTCAGCCCTTAGATATTTATGAAGACGTAAATAATTCCAAAACATCATAAAATCATTAAAGAAGGTATAAAAATGTATGCAAACATAACTTTAAAAGTTCATGTTCATGGGACAGATGGCACTACTAGCGTTACAATAGAGAAAAGTTATATCCATGAAAGTACAGTAGGTACTTCTGGAGCTCACTCTCCTAATAAAGAACTTATATTATTTCCAAATACTCCTAACTCTTTCTACTATCCCGGCCTCTCTACCATTTTGACTTTGTTAATTGACATTGCACAGAACTCTCAGAAAGAGAGGCCGGTACATTAGAGGGAGTTAGCAATATTTGGAAATTGCGTATTAAGTTCTTGTTAGAAGTGTACTCCAGCAGTAATTTAGCTTCATTTATTACTTTATGTTAGAAAGAAACAATTTCCTTTTATATAGTTATGCTTTTGTGTTTGCCTTTAATTCTTATATTCCTACAAACATATTATATCCAATTATTCGTAATTCTAACATCTTTTAAGATTTGTTAACATTTTTAAGACATTAAACAATATAATCGTATTTAATTTTAAGAAATCTACAGTAATAAGCTTATTTTTTCTCTTGAAACTGTAAACTGAAGAGAGTTTAATTACTTACCATTATTATTAATATCAAAATAAGTTTCTATGATAAGCCCCAGTATAACTCCTTTAAATACTTACTGTATTTTAACATGGAAATACAATAAAGTATTTGCTTGTTAAATGTTAATATGGATATCTTATTCTTAACTTTACTAGGAGTATTTTATACATTCATATTTGCAAATGCCAGTAGCGCCATCTGTGTATCAAACGTAAAACGAATCTTAGCTAAGGATTAACAAAGTTACCTTAGTATAACTTTTATAGTACCTGTTTAGGACGTCCATGCTAGATTTTATATAAGATGTGTATTTGAGAAATTTATACGTTTTTCACTAAAATATGATAGTGAAAATCACACCAAAGATTTAGCTGTGTATTTAATATTTACATTAGATGTGGCTTTATAGATGAGAGATTATATTTTATCTTGTGAATATGTTTAAAGTTGTTGATTGTTATTATGGCTGCAAGGATATAAATTGAGTTTTTATAAAGCTTGCATCTGTTTTTTTTTATAAATATGTATTTATTTATTTTCAAAATATGTTACTAATTTTGACTTAACTGTATTAAACTGCAAATTATCCGTAGGTATATGAGCTGGCCACATGTATCAGATGGGCATCCTTCATTGTATTTGTTTTTTGTGGAGGCATCTTTTTTTCGTAAACCCATTTACAATGTATGTCGTAAGAGCAAAAAAAGCAAAAAAAGGACAATACTTATTGAAAAAGCGTTTATCCAAAAATGTTGAATTGGTGGCGCTATTGTTGCAAACGAAGTACCTAACTGTTGATTGGTTTTTCGATTGGAATTTCGACCAATGGGCGCCAACTAGTATTAGCAAAACTAATGAATATCACCATCAAAAATAATATCGACATGTTCAGTTATCCGAGTGCAGGCATCACGATTTCCTTTCATTTGTGTCCAATTGGCATTTAGCTTTCGAGGCCTTCGAGTAATGGTTAGATGTTAATGCTTGCCGCTCAGTTGGATGTCAGTAGTGTACTGTCGTTTATATACGACCTACAATTCATATTTATTGTTATTCATACAACTAACAAAGTATAATCGGTATAAGTAGATAAACCTCTTCCCGTTAGCCCATTGTGTACTGCAAGCAATAAAGCAAGTTTTTTATTGCTTGCAGTACGCAAGCAATAAAAAACCTAAACTTTAAAAATCGTGGTTGATTTTTTTTATTTTATTTTTATATTTCAGAAACGAAACATTCATGACATTTGCATTTATTTTGATTCCTACAGTTACTTTTCTAATAATATGTACCTATGGCATTTTGCAGAAGTTCCCAAACTCTGATATCAATGTTACCCGTAAAAGCACTGATTTTTACTTGTATAATGGAAAAAATACGTCTGCAAATATTTCTTAATATATATGCAAAGAGCTAACATAAAAAGGAATAATTAATATTAAATGTATAATTTAAAATTGAAACTCATTTGCTAAAATCATGCTTATATTGATTTATTACATACATTTGGATTTTTGAGTAACAATTATTTATCAAAATTTAGTAATACCAACTACGTCTAATCTAATTTTAGTATTTTATTTCATAAAAACGCAATCTAAAATAACTACTATGATTTTTATTTTGGATTTATGTGCTATGTAATTGATTTAAATGTTTGAGTCAATTATATTCTATACTTATGTATCGAATTAAAATGTATTAATAATGTATGTTTATGTGCGATAATATACTTAAGCAATACTATTAATTTTAATGTTATCTGTGATTTTAACGATCTGTTATAGTTACACAATTAATATAAATATGGATGTAAAAACCATTTGCGTATATTTTTTAAGATTCGCATCTTTACTAAAAATATAAACTTCAAAAATCACTTTTTTCCTAATTAAGCACTTCGAGATCTTAATATAAATGCATTTATAATAAAAACTTATGATTAGAAAATTTAGTGTTTAGATAGAAATAAATAGTAGTTTTTGTATGAAATGTTAATTTTTTCAGATTTTAATATTAAAGTTTTTTGCATTTCGTTCAGAAAGTTTTCCTGTTACTTTATTTTAAAAAAGTGTATTATCAAAGATTTGATATTAGGCACAATTTTTCTAAGCCTACTTGTATTTATTAAATTGATTGTTTTAAAATGACGTTCTAGAATGCTAGAAAACAAATTGTCTGGAGGCTGATTATGTATCTCAGTGGCCAACTCAAAATGGAAAAGTGTAAGTACATCAAATAGCTGTCAAGTGACGTGTTTCATATTTGCTATCTCCAGTGACCAAGAGAAATACAATAGAGATGGCAAAAACACAAATGACGTCATTTGATGTACACTTTTCCATTTTGAGTTGGCCATTGAGATACATAATCAGCCCCCCGGTCAAGCTCTAATTCTGATAGTTACATATTTTTAATATGTTGTCATTTAAATAGTTTCAGTTATTTTTAAACCTATTAACTACATGAACACGAAAATGTAGGTAATCCAAAAGTAAACTACAGAGATTTTTGGAAAACTTTTTGGAAAAAATGGTTGTCTTTGTTTCAATAGATCAAACAATAGAATAAGACTGAGACCAATAAAAAGTTGTACTCGATAGTAACCATTTTTTAAATAAATGTTGTATAAAATATTGTTGATTCTCTCTTTACCTACTCTGTAGTGGTGTTACGCTTCTCATAATGTATATAGCAGATTTCTATGTAAATGTTTCTATTGTAGATCTGAAACTATTTTAAATGCTATTCAGTGCAAACCTTTGTCGAGCGCAGGCAACCGATCCTTAGAAATAGACAATTAATTTTTAAAATAAATAATCAATAAAACTTATAAAATAAATAAATTAAACCAAAAACCTCCTCCCGTTATGGAACTCAGTTAAGCAACGAGTCACTATACATTTTTTCTTTCTCTTTTCTTGATTTCTGATTGGATAAAACGGGCCTAACATCCTCGCCTCAGATTGGCAACACACCATTACCACCTTTGGTGTCTCTACCATCAGGAAATCCGCCTGTTTGTTTGCCTCCCATTGTCATAAAAAATAAAAAAAATAAAAATTTAATAACAGGTCCACGACGTAACTCAGTTTGATAAAAGTGTAAACGAAAAAATATTAAGATTATTTGATTAAGAATATAGTATAAGTCGCGGCACGAAACTCTAGCGCTGAGCGAAACGTGGAGAGGATAGCTGCGCATGGGTACCGTCGCGCACGCAATACAAATTAGTAATTTAATTGCTTAGTTAAAAACAGCAAAATAAGCATCTTTAGGAATCATCTGATCGGATCTATTAGACGGAGCCATCAACTGCCATTTATAAATCATATTTTTTTGTATTAATAACTTAATAAGTTTTGGTATTAATGGTTTTAAAATGTTACTTTAATAGGATTAATTACTTGCATTTTTTTATCAAGCTACACTGAAAATTTTGCTATACACAAGCAACTTATCAAAAAATCAAATTGATATTGTGTATGAAAAGTATTTAATTTTGCTATTATAATTAAATTTCAATTACTTATGCACGGAAGTGTACTTGTTGCCGCGAAATGCCCAGTGACAGTTTCGAGAGCAAATCACAACTTACCGTTATAACGCGATATGCTGAGAACCAATCACGTAGTTTGAAACGCCAAACCGTGTCCACCCCCCTTGCTTCATACCACTTATCATACCTAAAAAATGACATCTGCGCATAAAACGGTCAGCGCTCAAGATCCGTGCCGGCTATTGTATGTATCGGTTATCTGCGCAAGGCTTGCGATACAATATTTTCAATATAAATACTATATTTTTGCTTATGAATGTCTGCATCCTAATCAATCGTGAACTTGTTTAATTGTAGCATTAATTTCCTTTCCTATTTTATTCGGTCCTGAACAGAGGAAACTAACAGAATGGCAGGAATAGATAACGGGTAAGAAAGGAATTAAAAATTTCGCCACGGGACTTAAATCCTTAGTGTCTCAATTCGTTGGCTTGAGACGAAAGGTTACAGGTTCAAATCCTGTCTGGGGCGAAATTTTTTCTTTCTTTAAAATTTCTAGAAATTTAACCCAAGCACAGGGCAAGTGCTAAAATAAAAATACGTCAATAGATATTAGTTAACCATAATGCAGCTGCCTACAAAGAATAGGTATACAGACATACATGAATGTTATAATTATAAAAAAGATTTGGGCTGTGTAAAAATTGAAAAAAATTAATAATTAAATGTCTGTGTATGAATAACACAAATTTGGCTTAACTCTAATGTAGAGATAAGAATTTTAAATCCTTGTGATATTGATTTTATTCAATTTACCATACAACCCTGATATAACTGAGGATTTTTTAATTCTAAAATGTGTGTGTGTTCTTTTTCTTAAATTTCCAATTGTTTGACTTATAAAGATTTAATACGTTTATCTGACTTCATGCAGTTTCTGTGACAAATAAGTTAATTAAAATACAAGTATATATAGCCAGCCAATAATGGAACTAACCCTCTATCTAATTTGTATTGTAAAAAAATATTATGTTGAACTAGTTATTACCCTTCACCTCGCACGCATGTTGAAGTGACTGCATTAGTGAAGAAAACGAATAATTTTCTCGCAGTTAATGGTTTCCTAAATATTGACCCAGGCTGTAAGCTACGACTGCATTAAATTTAGTAAAAAATGGACAAACTGACAAAAATTTGACAACTCCTGTAGGGCTACTCTTGAATCTCGATGTCATGCAAATTGGAATTTGAAATCGGATATGTTACTTTAGGTATACGCTTGAACACAACACTAGCGAATTATTAACATTTGTTTAATAATAAACAATTATTTAATGTGATTCTTGGAGTTTTTTGGAGCCAATGTTAATATTTCGTTAATACTGCGATCCAGAGTACCTAAAGTGTCATATTATCCGATTCCAATTTCCCATTTGCAAGAAATCTAAATTCAAGAGTAGCCCTACTGTTTTGGGATCTGAATCCTGTACACAATACGTAGCAATTATTGGTTTTCAAAAATATTTCATATACGGATTTAGTTTTATTACTGTTTTTAATTTATCTGCATAGATTTTGTCAATTGAGGAGCATGCTATTAAAAAAACACTGCGCCCTTCTGGAGAATAACAAAATGGTACAATTAAAAATAACTGGTCGGTTATAAGATAAGAAAGGACTGACATATTTAGTTTGAGAAAGGGAATATTAGTGATTAATTTATAAAGTGTTTATTTGATTGTATGTGAGTCTGTGTACGTCATACCCATATGTTTAAAGATTACATTTGTTTTGGTCTTCCGATATTAATTAATTCTTTGTGATCCTAATTGTAATAAATGACTCAAATGATTTGCTTAAACTTTTGCAAAATTTTCTAAATTTAAATTTACGTGTTCACAATAACACTTTGAAGCATAAGCAATTTTCATCAAGCATTTCTTGAAATACAAATCTATCATCTCTGTGGTCTAGCGGTTCAGTTGTTGGACTTGACTGCATGAGGTCCCGGATTCGAATCCCGGGCCGGGCAACTAAAAGAAAATTCGGTTTTACTGATTTTCTAATAAAAAAATGTTGCTCGGGATTGGATATGTGCCCGGTTGGCGATAGGCTTGCCACCTATCACATTGTGGGACTTAGTGTGCCCTGGTTGTGCCTCTGCCTACCTCTACGGAGATATGGGCGTGAAGATACAAGTTGAGAACTGGCCCATACCTAAATACATTTTTAAACCTTGGGGCTACACTTAATTATTGTCACAAAGTAGTTTATGAGGTCGAGTTTTGGTTTGCACTTTGTGTTATTAAAATAAACTTCCAACCATCTTATTAATAATCACGACGTAAAGTACGCCAAGGGTCAACCTGGTATTATACTCTTTATAACAATGTGATACAGACTATAATATTAACTAAACAAATTTTACTCCTTGTTTAATCTAGCATAGTCCATGTTTAAGTTGTATCTACTTAGAGAATAGACCAATTTTCATCAACTACCTAATTCAACCAAGCTTGAAATACAAGTTGAGAGCGGGCCCATTCCTAAATACATTTTTGAGACCTGGGTCTACAGAAGAGGTGGGCAAATTACGGCCCGCGGGCCGGATCCGGCCCTTGAGAGGTTTTAATCCGGCCCGCCGAGGGTTTTTTTTAGAAAAAATATGAACCTCATTAAAAAAATATTGGTCGAAATGTTAAAAGACTATTGAAATTTCAACAATTAAGATACTGAATCGATACTTTAAACATATATTTTGCGTATTTCATATGTTAAGACTACATAAATAGATTTTATTTTAATAAAGGATTGTAAAATAATAGAAAAATGCCTTATGTTATCTTTATACAACGTTTTATAATCGTAATATTTACTGCTATTTTTAGGTGTTTTAATAAACCGGCCCGCCTCAAGATTAATTATAATTTACTGGCCCGCCACTAGATTTTTTTTAATTTACCGGCCCGCGGTCAAAAGAATTTGCCCACTCCTGATCTACAGTCTACATCAAATATGTAGTCACAAAACAGTTTATGAGGTCGGTATTTTTGGTTTGCACTTTGTGTTATTTAAATAAACTTCGAGGGTTTGCAGAGAGTTTAGCGTACCTACCTACACGCCTAACCTACTGCGAAGCCCGGGTTCAAATCCCGACGCCCCCGTCATTTGTGAAATGAACATCTAGATGTCTGAATTTCTGAGCCTGGGTGTGTTTATTAAATATATTCTAGTATCTATTTAAATATTTCTATGTATTGGTATCGATGACTAAACACCCATAACACAAGCACATAACATTATTTTAGGATTAGATTCAATTTTTTTAATTTGTTCAATGATATTTATTTTATCTACTAATTTTGAGTGTTTAGAAAGGGTCAAACTTACATTCTGATGGAAATGATAGGTACTAGGTATTCTATTAAATTGACTACATTTTCTTATCGATAAACATGACTTGGATTTTTTAATTTTAAGTGGCGGGCGTTAAAAACTCTAATATGACTAGAAAATCCGCACATGGTTTTGAAAACCTTATCACAGGCTTCACATGAATCACTTGAGTGATTGAAATATAAATAAATACAAAACAACTAGCTACCTATCTATCGGTTACTAAAAAATCGCCAGAATGCGTTCAATCGTTTTAAACGTTACCAAAAATTTGAATGAATTAAATCTTTCTTAAAATTTAAATAGGTTGCTACATTTTTTTAAGGAAAGAATAATTCGCTACAGGATTTGAATCCTCAACAGGTCAAATGCTTAGAGCATTCATCGGCTTGAGGTTGAAATGCTGTCTGAAGCGATTTTTTTTGTTTACAAAAAAATATATAAAATTATGCCGAGCATAGGACAGCTAATATAAAAAATATCTATCTTTATTACTTAAACTTGTGCTACGTTATCGGTTATTGTGAACATGTAACATTATTTTAATCGTGTATTTTGTAAAGTTTTTTTACGAATATTTTAACCACGCAATTTGTTTAATAAAAATATTTTCAGTTAATCAATTAAATGTTATGATGATAAAGTGATGTTATAGCATTTAAAAAAATAAATTTTTGGAAATTAAAATGTCTTTATTATTATTATTAACTCTTAGCTGTACACAGCTGCTATTAAAAAATATACTTTAAAGCAAATAAAACAAAGTACAAAAGGCGAGTTTGTCTCTAATAAAAGATTGTTCTTCCAGCCAACCCGTAAAAGGAAAATATTAAACGAAATAAATAGACCTGGAGTACGGATAAATAAATAAATACCTCTAGACAAGTTACACAAATTGAATCTAACTCCAAAAGTAACCAAATTATATTATGCTTGTGTCATAACAGCCAAAGGTATTAGTCAACCTTTTTTTTGTATAAATAATTGCTTACACAAATTGAATCTAACATAAAAGTAAGCAAATTATATGCTTGTGTTATCGGTGTTAGTCAACGATACTAATATATAGAAATACTTAAATAAATACAAGAATAAATTTAATAAACACCCAGACCCGAAAATGCAGACATCTAAATGTTCATTCCAAAAATGCCTGCCCCCGTCGGGAATCGAACTCGAGCCTCACGGTAAATCGATGTAGTTAGTACACGCGTACGCTAGCCACTATACCAACAAGGCAGTCCAATTAATATCATTATTCATAATTTAAACTAATATGAATTGTAAAACATATGAAAAAATAAAAACATGTCAATTATGATACGAAATTTAAAATAAACATAAAAACTAATTACTTTACCGATTATACAGAATACAATATAATTTGATGGCACTTATAAAAACATCCATATTGGTGGAAATCCATAATGTAAGAAACCCTCACACTTGCATTTTAAAGTAAAACAAATAATTAACGCAAACAGTACATACTTATGTACCTACAGTTATGATATTTTTTATGATATTGGAAGGCAAACAAGCAGACGGTTTTCCTGATTGTAAGAAATTCCCGCCGCCTAGAGACATCAAAGGTGGAAATAGTGCGATGCCAACCTGAGGCCGGGATGTTAGGCCTTGAGCAAAAGTAAGTTTACCGGCTACCTTACCCTCCGAACTGGAACACGTCATGACACTGTTAGAGACACTAAACACCTTGTACCTACCCTGTTCAATAATGTATGTGGTGGAACCTGAGGGTGGAACTATATCTCTATTAGGTACAAACGGCAAACTTTACTAGGTACCTACTTAAATTTAATTAATAATATTTTAAACACAAAAGAACTGCGAAATATTTACACAAGGTAACGTCATCATCACGTCGCGCTTTTGAGGTACCTAGGTAATAGTTTTATTCCGAGGTGGTCCCATTAATCTATACCTATATTAATATGTGATGCTAAAACCTTGGGCCCCTTTATAAGAAAATTGCGCTGAGGCAGGAGCATAAAATTTGGCACACTTATATTTTATGTGTAGGAGAAGTCCATAACGCTAATATTTTTCAATTATAATGCTTTTATAGTACATTCAATCAGGAAATAAAACATTACCCACATTACCATACATTTGACACACACAAACAAATATCTTGATAACGATAAAAAGTTTGTAAACAAAGTACTTAGTTGGTCCTGAGAAATGAAGATGGCGTTCTTATCATCAAGATATTAAAATGTATTATGGTCGAATTTCGAACAATAGACGACCACTAGTAAGCATTAATGTTGTGTATAACTCACAAACCGGTAGTTAGTTGTTTGATTGGTAGGTATATATTATACACTATTGTATTTTTTTAAAATATACTTTTTGAGTTATACGCGAAAACTGGAAACCATCTCAAAACGTTCTTGTAGGGGGTAAAAATTTGAAAGTTTTTCTAGCGAGTAAGTCATGCAGCATTGAATTTTTTAAGAAACTTTAGAAAACTATGGTTTTCCCAAAATTGTTGATTTAACCATCTAGCTGTGCTTTGCCGTAATAAAAAATACTACCTACCAGAAGCTTTGCCAAACTAAGCAGTAAGTAGTTTTAAACGGATTTCGCTCATACTTACAGGACTATTACCTATTATTTTTTGTCAGAGCGATCTAGAAGTATGTATAGTGCGATGTTCTTTCTACCTACAGTATCAAATTGAAATTTGTCGCAAAAAAATATAAATATTCCTTACTTTTCTCTGGTACTTCAACAATGCAAAGTTACTAAAATATATATCCCACGCGCACAAAACATAGAGCCACAGGTGCCCTCGTATATTAAATTATTTATTTTGGGTTAACCTATTCAGATATTACAATTATTCTTTTATAGTGAAGTGAAAGAAAGCAAATAAATTTTCATACTAATCATATTACTTAGTATGGATTATTCTTTGAGTAAGTGTTGGTTTCAAGGGATTATTAAAATTTTAAACAGTATCACTACATATTATTATAAAACGAAGTCGCCTTATCATTTCCCTATGTCCCTTTGTATGCTTAAATCTTTAAAACTACGCATCGAGTTTTGAAGCGGTTTATTTTGAATAGATAAAGTGATTGAAGAGGAATGTTTAAACGTAAATTTGATACCCGTGCGAAGCCGGGGCGGGACGCTAATTTTAAATAAACCACTGTTGGTTTTATACTCAAAGAAGAAATAACGACTCTTTAACTTTTATTATTTAAATGGCAACATTATTACTGATTACATAATAACCGCCATTGTCATTTCATAACGCGCTTGCAAACGTCAAAATGCAAATCTGTCATTTCATTGCCTGTCATAAAGTCGTGGCCGTGGGACCTGCTGCAGTGCCAAATAGAATTCAATAGACAGCCCAACTTTTTCAAATCCAAAATGAGCTCCAAATTACAAGAATATAGGAACGCAATAGAGCATAGTCTCATGGATAAAAGTAAACCTTGGACAAAATATTTTGAACAGGCCGAGCAAAAGACCGGTGTGAACAGGGTTTATTTGTTCGTCGGTAAGTTCCTTTTTCTTGTGTTTATTTATATCTTTAGCTATTGCTTGAGCCTTATTTTATATTGTAGGTCTGGTGGCGTTTACTGGTTTATATTTAGTGTTTGGTTTCGGCGCGGAACTGATTTGCAACTCTATTGGTTTCGTGTACCCAGCGTACATGTCGATGAAAGCCTTGGAGTCACCAGCGAAGGATGATGACACAAAGTGGTTAACATATTGGGTCGTATACGCGTGTTTCTCCGTTGTTGAATACTTTTCCGACTTCATAGTGGGCTGGTTCCCATTGTATTGGTTGGCTAAGGTAAGGTTATAAACATTTTTTATTTCACACAAAATTTAAAAATGGACAACATTTAATACAAACAAAAATAGTGAACTTTATAATATCTCTCTTCTTTATCTTGTAATATGATGCAGCTGTTCTTAGATTAGGCAAAATGTATTAAAGTCACCAAGTTTGTTGCATGATAAGGCAAATCTTAATTCTAAAATTTAGGTTATAGTTTCAACTATAACTGGACAACTATTTTGTTTTGAAATGAGATTTTAACTTATAATCATCTAATTTCAATAATATAAATATGCCAGGCATAAAGCTTATTTTGTAATAGTGAGGTAAAATTTCTTAGATCTAGTGACAACCTTTCTCTCCAAGTACCCTCTCGTAACACGAACTATTATAGTCAATCTTTACCTCGCTATCAGTAAATCTTTGGAACTCGCTCCCAGTAGAAGTCAGGAAAGCCCCAAATATCAATATGTTTAAAAATATGGTTAAACGTCACTTTCTACATTCAATATGACTCAATTGAAGTAATTCTGTTTAAGCTTTTTTTTCCTTTGTTTTAAAATCTTTATATTCCACTTGATGTTGCATGTGTTATATTTCTTTTTTGTGTATTAAGAGCACCATCGTGCAAAATTTATTTTATTACGTCTCCATAACGTGGGGTTGCCTGGAAGAGATCTCTGTTTTGGCGATAAGGCTGCCTTTGTGTATCACTTAGTTTTTAAGTTTCTTTTAATGTATTTATTTTTATGTATTTTGGTGCACAATAAAGAGTTATTCTATTCTAAAGCTTTCATGCAATGAGTGAGGTTTGCAATATTTAAAATTCTATGGTATAGTGACTAGGTTAGTGTTCCTGAGAACATCACGGGTTTGATTCCTGGGTCCCCCTAAAAAAAATATAAATTTTCTATTTCCTCATAAAAACAATATTGCCTGGGATCAGATAAGTGCCCAGTCAAAGACATTTGTTGATTAAGTTTGCTACCTACAACATTGGGGGAGTTAATATCTTCAGCTAGATGCGTTTGCCTTGGTTGAACCTCTGCCTAACACTTCGGAGATATGTGTGTGAAGAGAATTTTTTTTATTGTTTTTTTAAAGCAAATATGAATTTTACAATATTTATAGATTATGCTTTACACCATTATGAAAGTTAGTTTGAAATTCATACACTTGTCCACATATAATTTGCACAAAAAAGCTATTTGCTTGTTGATTCATAGTTTCTTGAAACCATGCAATTAAACTATTTCATGCAAAGTTAGTAAAAGATTTTTAAATAATATGTAAATTTTTGCCCTGACTTAATTAAATTCTTTTTATATAGTTATGGTTCAGTTCCATACAACCTATGTTTGGGGATTTACTTTGCTATACATAAATGAATGTTTTAAAAACTAGAAACCACATTCATACAATATTATAAAGCTGTAATTTTAAATAATAATAAAGTTTTATAGTTCAGGGGATAACGAGAACAAAAAAGTTACAAATATATATTATTGAAAGAGAAAGTTGTTAATTTTATATAAAACATAGAAAAGGCACTTGTGATGAACATGGCCACACACTGAAAATCCGCCAAAAGTAACTTATTAAAATTGTCTTTTTTCTTCATTTTATATTTAGTGAGATTGGTATAAGCAGCAATTAATGCCAAGCTAAATCTGCTAAATATTCAACTACAGTATAATAATCTTTTTCATGTAATTTAAATTTGATACTTTTTTCTAAATTGATTTAAGTAAAGACAATCACTTCTTAGTATAAAACAAAGTCGCTTCCTCCGTCCTTATGTCTATTTGTGTTGTCTATATCTATTATTATTGTGTTGACTATATGTCTATGTCTATTTGTCCCTATGTCTAGTTGTGCTTAAATCTTTAAAACTACGCAACGGATTTTGATGTGGTTTTTTGAGTAAAGTGATTAAAGAGACAGGTTTATAAGTATATTTTATATCCGTGCGAAGCCAGGATTATATCTCCATACATGCCCAAAAAACATAATTCACATAATGTGTGTGTTGGTGTAGCAAATTCACAATTTAATATAGTTTCTTAAAGGTCCATGTATGCTAAAATATGTCAGCAATATAATGTTTTTTTCATACAAAGCAATCATGGATCTTGGTGATAACAATACACAAGATTAACATTAATATGCTTTTTAAGACTTGTGTTTCCAAAACACGATTCATTTCACTTTGCTCGACAGAAGAAAAACAAAAAGTTAACCCTTTTTTGAAAGCAAAACCCAATTGTCTACTTCAGTTATGAAAATATTGACACTACATTTACCATTAACATAGATAAGTACACCTAAAGGATAAGTGTTTCAGTTTTTATACTTTTTTCAAATTACTTTTAGTGTCAAAAATAGTGATTTGTCACTTAAGACTTTTACTTCATAGTAATCATGGAACGGTGCAGCGATTGGCTCTTCTGGCTGACTAAGTATGGGGCCTTAAGTACAATGATCAAGTGTTGTGCTTAGTATGTTAACCCATAGCATCTAATTGAAACTCTATCTTGATCAGGGTCATTGCTAATGAGGCAGTGACACACAAACATAGTAATCAAAAAATATATTCAAATAATTATTTACTATATGAATATATTTTTAAGTATGCTAATTTACATTGTATATTCAAGTTTTATTATTACTTTTTCAACAAAATGTAAAATTTTTGACATGTTATGACTGAGTCCTAAACTTATTACTTACTAAAAGGACTATTAAAGAAACGGGTACCTTCATATTGCAGCTTTTTAAGCAGCACCAAAAAGGAGGAGGTTTTTGATTCTTCTTAATTTCTTTTCCATGTTTGTTATACAATTACTTGGCCAGTAACTAATAAATTTTGATGGTTCTTTTTTGAAATGTATTCTTATTCCAAGGTGTTCCCATATAAAATTGATCAAAATCCGAGATGTTATTTTTGAGTTATATTTAATTTTCAAAAGGTGGGTTATAATTGAAGACAAAATTTAAGAGAAGAATATTTCAAAACGTTAATTTTACTAACAATTGTGTATATTTTTTCAGTGCATCTTCATCATCTGGTGTTACATACCAACAGATTTTAATGGTTCTCTGATTATTTATAATCGTGTCATCCGTCCGTACTACCAGAAACACCATGACCGCATTGATAACATTGCCAATTCAGGTAAAAATTTACTTATGTAATATTTAGATGTCAGTGAACTTCTTTTTAAACTTCATAGAGTTAAAAGTATCATTATAGGATATATCTTTGTAGGAAGATTACTTAGACAACCCACCTAGATAGGTTCTAATGCTATACTTATCCAACTTTATAACAAAGAAGCAGTTTTGATGATAGTAGTCAGTAAACTTAGTGTTTTTTACCAATAAGAAATTCATCTGTGTGTTTATGCATACTTAAATAAACAATTTCATTGGTAGTCTATGCTCCATGGCACAAATGTATTTACTTTTATGTTTAAAAAAGTGATTGGCTCATAGAAAATGAACATTTTTATTTAAAACTATGGAATAATTGATAAAAGTCGTGAAGTTTCGAAATTTTACATCATATTGGTGATGAAGCTATCTATATGATTGTGAATAGATTGACTAATCACATTTCAAGAATTTGAATCATCTTTATCACGATAACAATAAAATTTGAAATGTCCTATTTTATTGATTGACTTAGTAATTTTAAGTTAAATGAGTAATAATTAAACCAAGTATTAATCACCCAATCCACAAAATAAGCAATGTAAAATGAATTGGAAAAGGATTATAATATAAGTGCATGTAGTTTTTTGAAATATGTGTATAAGTGTTTTGTTTTACTTTTTATTGCCAGTATTCACAGCTATAAAAAAAGAATCTCGTCTGTTTTGGAACAGATAGCAACTTTTTGAGCTAGATGTTAATTGGGTTGTGTTCGATAAATGCTGTAGACTTATTACTAATGAAAAAATGATAGTCTGGTGAAGTTGTAAAAATCTCGCGGTTAGCCGTAGTTAATAGTATGTTCTATTAGCCATTTTGAAAAAAAATATATGAAAAAATATAATTTTTAACCATCCAGAACGGTGGTTCTATTCTTTGGTTAGTTAAGTATTGACATTTCAAAAAAAATATATATGTATTTATCGTATCAGCCATTCTATTATCTAGTATCTTGCTATGTAAACTTAAGATTCTTGATAATGTCATGTCATGTTTTAAGCATTTACTCTTACACAATGGCAAAGGCGACGATGGTATTTCAATCAGTAAGCATACTTCACTATCATATAATATATTTGAAAGATATATAAGATACCTACTCTTGAGTTGAGCTGCTTTAGGGTTACTCTTAAATCTTGATTTCATTCAAACTGAAATGTCATTTGTTATTTTACGTACCTACTCTTGAACACAGTAATAGTGGATTATTAACATTTAGTTACAAATAAATTAAACAAATCCAATAATATAATTTTAGTAAGTAAGTATCTTGATGCCCATTTTCCCAAAGCGGTAGGCAGAGACTCAACCAGGGCATCCACGACTAGCCGAAGACACTAAGTCCCATAATGTGATAGGTGGCATGCTTATCGCCAACAGGGCACATATCCATTCCCGAGCAACGTTTTTTAATAGAAATATGGAAAAAATCGCCGAAAATTGGAAAAACCCAAGTTTCTCTTAGTTGTCCGACCAGGGAATCGAACTCGGGACCTCACGCAGGCAAGTCCGACTGAACTACTAGACCACAGAGGCAATTGCACACTTAGAATCTCTAAGTGTGCAATTGCCCAATCGATCTAATCGGATTGAACACTTTTGATTGGAGAGGCACAGATAAAATCATTTATTTTTAATGTTAACTAAGTGTTAATTATTCACTAATACTTTGTTCAAAGGTAACTAAAATGACATCTGATTCCAATATCCAATTTGAATAAAATCGAGATTCAAGAGTAACCCTACAGATCCTGGTCATGTCGATACTGACCGATGTCCCGTATTTAGTCACAAGCATCCCTAACGTGAAGCTATCCCATTGTCAATTCGAAAACTGTCTTACGACAAACAAAGACTGTAAGATTCAAATGAACGTATAGTACAGTCAATGGTCATGTATCCTAATCGTACTGTAGCCTAGTACGTAGGAACCATTTTTTTGTATTAAACATAATCTTGTCTACTTAGCTGTTATATTTTATACCTGTAATTAATCAACCGTCACTTTATATCTCAATAATCAATGAACCGTAATCTGTAACTATATCCACTCGTAGTTTGAAACTAAACCGGACTCTCATTTATGTTATAGTGCGACAAATATTTTGAATTACGTACCTAACTGTGACAGTGATCTTAATCATATCTCACCGACGCGACAGACCTCTTCATACCTTTATATATACCTACCCTGTACCTATAATAAACTATCCGTAATCCGTTAGTATTAACATGGGTAAATTGCCTAAAATTAACAAAGCGTTGCTCATTACACAAAATGTTTAGAGTTAACAATAACAAACGACCGTAGTTAGATATTTTACTTAACGTAAAAAACTACCTTTCGTAAGCAATGCGACTAGTTTCTTAAATATAGGAACCGGGCATTAGACATGAGTTCTTCTTCTTCTTTTATAAATATGGCTTTCGTTAGTTTTTTACGACTTACTTTGCCAATGTCAAGTTAGTTATTATTAATTCTTATACAGTCATTAGTCACTATGTACAAATGTCAGGTCAAGGTCTTGAGTAAAGCGGTGGCTTCATTACTCAAGCTCATCTAGTGATTTGAAGGCAGCGAGGAAGTAGACGATACACTAATTGCTTCATGATTATTTTATTAGTGCCCTTTCACTGAACAAAATTAATCTAATTCCCACCTAAATTAACAAATATTATTCAATATAATCATGAAATTCATTAATAATGAAAAAATTACAACCATATTCATTCACGGTGGCGTCAAAAGTTCCCTAGACATGAGATGTACCTCCAAAAAGCTAGTGCTAGTGTCAATGACCAAAACGAATTGTGTCTTCAATACAGGAATCGGTAATGAGTCTTCCGAATTTGTAACAGTCACTTTAATTGCGTAAGTACCTATTATTATAGATCTAGTATCTTCACGCCCATGTCCTTGAAGACGTAGGCAGAGGCTACCTACAACTAGCCGAATGATAATATCGATTTTCTTTTTTAACATATCACTACATAGTATAAAACAAAGTCGCTTTCTCTGTCCCTATGTCCCTTTGTATGCTTAAATCTTTAAAACTACGCAACGGATTTTGATGCGGTTTTTTTAATCGATAAAGTGATTGAAGAGGAAGGTTTATATTATATTTCATTTCAACGTGCGAAGCCGGGTCGGGCCGCTAGTATACAAATATTATTGAGCAAACTGACATGATTTATTAATTGATTTGTTGTCCGATCCTCGACCACATGGAGCCACGTTCTATACCGAACCGCTAGACCACAGGCACAGATCTTAGACAAATATTTTTTAATCCTAAAGCTAGTTCATCATGCAATTAGTGCCAAGTAATTAATGTATTCAGGTTAAAAATATCTCGTCTTAAAAATAATAAACTCTCATCTTGAGCACATTCTTGTCTCGAGGTGGTCGAGTTTCGCAGCGACTTACCCGGATTGGTACCACCGCCTTACCCCTTCCTGCCGCCATAACGTCATGACGTGGTCCGGTTCGGAGGGTAAGGTAGCCGGTAAACTTACTTTTGCTAACCTAACATCCCGGCCTCAGGTTGGCAACGCACCATTACCACCTTTGGTGTCTCCAGGCGATGTGAATTTCTCACCATCAGGAAAGCTGTCTGCTTGTTTGCCTTCCATTATTATACAAAAACAGATCCCACAATTGTACATGATTGTTCGGAAAGATTCACTCATTATGCTAAGGTGACTCATTCAAGACGACTAATGACTGTTGTTATTACGTTCAAGGTCAAGAATCATTTGAGTTTTTACAGCTGCTCTATCTGTTACTATCAGTTTCCCGCGGTTGCATTACGGACGGTCGTCCGTATCATCTGGCTTGATATATTTTTTAATGTAATTTGTGCTAGGTTTGGATTCAGTGGTAGTGTACGGTAGATAAGATTAAAATTAAGCTACATTTAAAACATTTGAATAAATAAAATGTCTATTAAAATATAAATAAATAAATATTTCTGGTTAAGTTACACAAATTGAATCTAACCCCAAAGCAAACGAATTGTATGCTTGTCTTATGGGTGTTAGTCAACGATACCAATACATAGAAATACTTAAATAGATACAAGAATAAATTTTATAAACACCCAGACCCGGAAATGCCGACATCTAAATGTTCATCACACAAATGTCTGCCCCCCTTCGGGAATCGAACCCGAGCCTCACGGTTGATCGGCGTAGTTAGGCGTGTACGCTAGCCACTCCACCAGCGAGTCCTAATGTAATGATCTATGTAACCTATGCTCGCCTGTTAGGAGTTGCCTGTCAGAGATGTATATGGTCTGTTCTACACAGGGGACCAATACTAACACGGGGTGTGGATAACGTGACCATACGTCCCTTTCTGAACGGGACAGTCCCGTTTTCATAGTGTCTGTCCCGGTGTCCCCAGCGAGGCCGACATAGTCCCGTTTTCCGTTTTGCGTAGAATTAACGCACCCGTCGAAAGAGTTTTTTCTCACAATATGAACAAAATTTGGACAAGTGATAAAACACAGTTGAGTGTCGCAGTAATGAAAGTTACGTTGATTACAAAGATAAATATAAATGTATCGATATTTTTAAACTTTGTTCGGCCAATAAATACAAAAATACGACTTAGAAGTCACGCCCCGTCCTCCCTCCCCCTTATGTTATTCTTATTCTATCTTCTATAATAAAAAAAAGTTAAACACTACAAACTTTTATTTTTATTATATATTTCCGCAGGTGTCCCGTTCTGACTTAAAAAATAAATGGTCACGTTAGGTTTGGAGGGTCATTACCCTACTACATTTATGCCCGGTTCCTATAATCAACGAATCGTAATCCGTCAGCTCAACCATTCGTAGTTTGTTCAAAAGTAACGGAGCGTTACAAATATTTTCAAAAAATGTTTAGAACCAATAGTCGGAAACGAGCAACCGTTGTTAGTAATCTTACTAAGCGTACAAAATACTACCATCCGTAATCAAAACGACTCGGTTTTTTAACATAGGAACCGGGCATTAGTCGGTGGACTCTTACTTAAGTCTTAAACACCCTAGCCTTAGTTTGGCCTGGTACCTTGATATCTAAGTCAGAGTATTTTCAGTTTTTGTTGCCATATTCAAAATGTTCTGTACTTATCTTATATATGTGATAAAAATGTGAAAGTATTGTGTAATCAGTTGTACTCTACCACTATCATGGTACTGAGATAACTGATCCTCGTTGTTGATAAGGGTACAGACACGTACTGTTATTTTATGACTGAACATTCGTCGTTATTCGATAAGGGTTCTAGGAATTTGTTTTAGTCAATTGTAGTTTTTATGTTTAAATGTTTTTTTTTGTTTTGGGACTTCGTCGTATTGTTCAATCCCATAGTTAATCAAAGCACGACTTATTAATGAATAGCTGTTGCCTGCGACTTCCGTTCAAATATGAAAAGTAACATTTGTCCTTTTCCGATGTCTAGTCTATATCTACGTAAAACTCAATTAAAATCTGATTAACCGTTTGGAAAATCATTAATACAAAAAAAACGTTTAAAGTTTTGAAGTTATAACATTAGTAAAAATCCTTTCACAAGTCAGCGCCATATATACTTATCACGATATTTTTAATTATTAATAATCAGATTAAATAGAATTAGGTTCTTAATTATATTCTTAGAAATTGCTGACTTTCTTTTACTGTTATGTCTGACGTTATGTTTCTGAAATTATTCAAAACAAGTCAAAATCTAAATAGTGGTAATTCTTGAATTTTAATACGATTACTGTGAATTCTACTTAAAATCATTTTAAACCATGAATAAAAGTGCATATTTAAATCAACCATTTAAAATGAGCGTGAACAGGAATAAGCACGATAACCGACCACTGATAGTTGAGAGTAAATAGACCAAAGCATTGGATTACGAAGCGTTATTTTCTTATTATAAAAACCATTTATAGGCCGCATCCGTAAAGTGTAACTTTGCTTCTTTCCACACTTTTTCTTTTCTTTAACTATTTTAACTTGCTTTATTTGCAACGTGTAAAAAAGTATCTTCACGCCCACATCCCTGAAGAGGTAGGCAGAGACACAACCAGGGAACCTACGACTAGCTAAAGGCACCATGTCCCACAATGTGATAGGTGGTAAGCCTATAGGGCGAACATCCAATCCCGAGCAACATTTTCTTTATTAAACAATTAGAAAAGCAAATTTTCTTTTTGTTTCCCGACCCGGGAATCGAACCCGGGACCTCATGATGTCAAGTTCGAAACCAGGACCGCTAGACCACAGAGGAAATAAAGAAAAGGATATTGTATAGCGATGACGTTGTTTTGTCAAAAATGTCTTTTCTGCGTCTAAAACTATAGTAATGATGTGATTAACACAACACAAAATAATGTTGAATGAATGCATTTTTTTATTAGTATGGTTGGTTAACACAAAACTACAAGCTAATGTTTATGCGCACTTATGGGTTAACCCAATTTTGGTCATAACTCCAATAATTCTGCTGTTTTACCTTTTAACACTGTTAAAAACATTGTAATTAAATTAAAAAATATATATTTTTAATCTCAGCATAGCGTTCTTTGGGATTTTGGGATATTTTTTACTTTATTACTATTTTTTTTTAGTTTTTTAACATATTTGTGTACTTATCTATTATTTATATAAATGTATGTATGTAAATTAAATATATATTTTATCATTTAAGTAATACATCACCAAATGTTAAATATATTTCTTGCATCAAATTTTAGATGATATCATCAAAGACTTGGTAAAAAACGCGAACAAACACATCGACAAAACGATGAAGAAATTTAACAAAGTTGTTTCTGACCTTCACAAAGACTAAATAGTTCAGGTGGGTATGGATATGCTGGGGATAATGCTTGCGATTTAGTCATGCTTCTTTCGCCTTTTATAAATTATTAAATTAAGTTACATAATTTCTTTCGTCTAGGGGGCTGATTTCGTATCTGTTGAGTGATGATCACTGGGTAAAGTGTACATCAAAGAGCTGTCAAATGACGTCATTTGTGTTTGCTATCTCTGTTTTATTTCTTTTAGTCACAGGAGATAGCAAATACAAAATACGTCATTTGGCAGCTATTTGACGTACACTTTATCCAGTGATGATAACCAAAAAGATATTGAATAGCCCCGCATTCCTATCTACCATTCGCTAAGCACTTACACATATTAGTAGCTCCGAAATATTTAAATGGGTTCACTGATATGTTTGGCACATGTTTTTACAAACGTAGGTGATCTTTAAGCTGTTTTTTTAGAACTTGATTTGTAGACTATCAAAAGGCCATTTGTTATTAAATCAAAATTATACATTATTTGCTATCTTTCCCCAACTTTAACTTACAATTAATATCTCGTACAGTACTGAATTATTTGTAAAATACCTCATCCAATCCAAATCCTGAAATTTGACGAGAATTCAAGAGTTATTCACTTGCTTAATTCTGGTTAAACTAAAGAAATCGCTGCGAATTGAACTGCAAAGTTGGAGCTACTAAAAACGTTCCAGATTATTCTACTTTCGTACAGTAAACAATCTACAATTCGTAACCAAAATCGTACAGCAAAAAAAACTAACTACTTAAAAAACTGAGTTTATATTTTATTGCTCCAAGTTAAGGATATATTACATATACATTTTATGTAAATATTAAATTGGATTGGCACCGATTTCAAACTTATTAGTAAATAGCACATATAATTAATAGGTAGTATATAAGTAATATTAAATCTTTGTTATTTTTTACTTTATGGTTTTGAAGTTGGTTTTAATTAACATAGTTATTTTTATTTAATACTTTTTAATTGATTGCTGATATTATTAAATTTAATAAAATTAAATATCGGGATAGGTGAAAATAGGTAAAAATGCTCATAAAATATAAACTTATGGGCCTATCTGAATCAAATTTTTGTGGGACCTTTTCAAACGACCAAAAAAAGAATTACGTAAATCGGTTCAGAAACCACGGACAAAGAAATTCACGCCGCCTAGAGACACCAAAGGTGGTAGTGGTGTGTTGCCAACCTGAGGCCGGGTTGTTAGGCCTCGAGCGAAAGTAAGTATACCAGCTACCTTACCCTCCAAACCAGAACACTGTAAGCATTGGACGTTATGGCGGAAGGAATAGGTAAGGCGGTGGTACCAATCCGGGTGAGTCGCTGCGAAACTCTACCACCTAGTAAAAGTTGTCTAAGGTGAATTTCTTAACGTATCAGGAAATATAAAACAACATTAAATTTTAAAGCTCTCAATTAATGACGATGTTACGTATTTTCTTTAACCAATTACTTATATTAATGTACTGTATCCATATAATATGTCATTCAAATCAACAGCAATTTACACACACATACGCGCGCACACGCATTCACACATAGTGTAAGTTCTTAAAAATAATTACCCTATACTTTAACGAGATGCTAATGTGCGAGAGTCGTCTACCCATAACAAATTAAACAATTAATTCGTACAGGTTACATAATATAGAATGTAATATATGAAACAACCAACCTTTTGTAATTTTTTTTGTAAATTATCTGTTAACCTCTATTCATTCTTAGTACCTATCAGAAATCCGTTAAACATCGATTGGTATGCTTCCTCCGTGTTACGTCTCTTTTACAAAAAAAAAAATGTTTTTGTACAAAAATTAGTTGCTAGCTCCATTGTTTCATATAATTTATGAATGAAGTTGTGTGCTACTTGTGATTTGTCTTGTTTTGCCCCCATCATAGTTTCAGCTCCGTCTTATAATTATGTATTAAATAATTTGGGACACATTGTCAAATTTAATTATTTAGTTTTCTAAATTTACATAACTCAAACAGATAAAATTGTGTTTATTATCATAATATTAATGTGCGAAGCAAAACTTTGGACCCGTTTTTACGAAAATTGCGCTGACGGAGGAGTATGAAATTTGCCACACTTGTAGTTAATATGTGTACGAGAAGTGCAGAACGCTAATATTTTTAATGATAATGTTTATAAAGTGCATTGATTCAAAAAAATAAAACATTACACGTACTACCATGCATTTAACACACAAACAAATATATTGATGATAACGATAAACGATCACATATGGCATAACTATAATCATACAGTTTGGAAAGTAGATAGTATTGAGAAATGAAGATGGCGTTCTTATCAACAAGATATTAAAATTTATTATGCTCGAATTTCGACCAATGGGCGACCACTATTACCGTGAAAAGCACTTATGTTATAGAAGCAAAAATACATAAAGTGGTGTCATTTTGGATTAATAATTTTAGTACTCCTGCTGGGCTCAAATATTATTCTTCATAAAATATTTTGCACTACATGATAGACTGCTAAAATTGAGACTTTTTTTCTTAGCGAAAGGGCCTACTATAGCACAAATGGTACAAATCGCTAATAGGAAAATTAATACTTCAATAAATAAAATTCGAAATAATTGAATGACATACGATAACAATGTACGTGATTTTTTTATTTTTTATTTACTTGTAGACTTTGGTATTCACTTAATCGAAGTTGACTATATTTTTTACCTTGAGAGCGGTCGAACATTCGTTTTTCTATTGATTTATAATGAAGATTTCTCTTCTTTTCCTTGTCACTTTCTTTAGCGTTTAGGTGCATTATAATTTTAGTATATGTAAATATTTTATAGGTTGCCAATGTTTCAATTTCTTTTAATTTTGTAAATTAGTTATATTTTGTACGTTCCTAGTTTTCGCACAGTATTTTTTGTTTTTTTTTTCGCGGGTACAGTCCGATGCCAAATGGTTGTTTGTAAGTAGCACAAATCTTAATAATAATACAACCATGACAGAGCAAATGCAATTTTTTGCTTATTCGAACATTGCAATGACATTTGAATAAATCAAGGTTACTTATCTACGCGATCGTTCGTTCGCAGCTAACTTCAGAGCAGCCATTTTGTTTGTTTCGGACTGTAGCTGAACGAACGTAGAAACACAATATTGTAGAATGACATTCAGTAACTTCACGTTAGTCGTGATTTAGGTTTCTTCTTCCTTCGTATTCTGAGTCTAGTGTTGTTCTTATTATTCGATTTGTTATCGATATTTCCTGTTATTATGTAATTTACAATTGAGATTTTCTTATAGGTAAACACGAATAAAGCTGTCGCACACAATTGTAAGTAAGAATTCGATATTAAAATGTAAAGCTTTGAAAGCTTGGAAACGTAATGCTACTTCGTCGTTATATGCGCACTGCAATCTAATGTTTACTAATGCTAGTAATAAGTATGAAAGTGCACTTGATCGCAAGTTTAGTCAGATTCTATTTACCATAGGTATGGGTTATTTAAAAAAAAACATAGTTTAAATCGATGAAACAAGAGACAACATAATTAACTTATTGCACCTTTTGAAATACAGATGATTCTGATTGGTTCAGCTTAAAGGTTTCTGCAAACCGTTTATTTGTTGTAGTCGTCTATTTCTAGTTATTTATTAATTTAAACAAGACAATATTTCGACTTCTCGATTTTTTCTACATGTACGGAACACTTTAGTATTATTATCATTTTTGAACATGAAATGTATTTTGTACTACTTCATCACATTTTTTTGAAAAAGAGCTGTGATGAGAAATGGTCAGGATGAGATATTTTAATTATTTTTTTTTCGGTTTTTCGTACTATTTTTTAGTATTTTATAAAATCTCTAACATTTCAAAAGTCGCATGACATTCTTACTAATGATAAAACCTATTTTAAAAGCGACACACTACCATAGCATGAGCCATCTCAGCTTTTTTTAATGTGAATTGTAGCTACACAATTACTTTACTCATCGTTTTTGCAATTATTGTAATTAATTCAATTATACAAAGTATAATCTATTTATTTACTGCCATTGGTTTATACAGAAAAAATGTAATCATTACTCAATCAGATAGATTATTGGTATAGAATGTTTGCAGGTAGTCTTCCTCTTCTCTTATAAATGTGTCGTTCGATCGTTTTTCACGACTTACTTTGCCAATGTCAAGTTAAATTAATTCATATACAGTCATTAGTCACTATGTACAAGGTTATGTCAGGTCTTGAGTAAAGCGGTGGCTTCGTTACTCAAGCTCATCTAGACAGATTTGACGGTAGCGAGGAGATAGACGGTACACTAATTTCTTAATGATTATTTCATTTGTGCACTTTCACTGAAAGAAATTAATCTAATTCCCACCTCAATTAACCAATTCCACACACATAAAACTTACAACACGAAAATATAAACACGAAATTCAATAATAATGAAAAAATTACGACCATCTTCATGCATGATGGCGCCAAAACGCCTTGAAGGTAATCCTTAGTTCATCAAAGTAAATGAGTATAATGGAGGAACATTGTGTTCTGTACGGTCTCGTGTCCGTTTATGCTTCAGCTTTATTTGTTTTACTAACGCAGCTATGTATCTGGTCTTCAATTTCTAACAAGAAAAAATCTAGTGTTGTTTTGCTTCGTATGAAAATAAAATTCAAATGTTTTACAAATGTTTAATGTTGAAATGTACAATCATGGATTGTACGAAAGAAGGATATACATCTACGATAACATTTTGTTACCAACATATATGTTAAGCTTGTTGTGTGAGTCTGCGGTAACGGTTGGGATGCAAATAGCCTAGATCCGTATCCGGTTCTTATACTACCCGCACGCCAAATTTCATAGCGACTTCTTTTCTTTTTTATGATAATGGAAGGCAAACAAGCAGACGGATTTCCTGATGGTAAAAAAATCACGCCGCCTAGAGACACCAAAGGCGGTAGTGGTGCGTGGCCAACCTGAGGCCGGGATGTTCGGTTTCGAGCAAAAGTTAGTTTACCGGCTACATTACCCTTCGAACCGGAACACGTCAACGGCAAGCATTGGACGTTGTGGTGGCAGGAATAAATAATAATAATGAATGACTGGTTCAGCTACCGAGCTGTAATTGGATGGCTTGTTCATTATATTTAAAATTCCAACACAGAAATACAATCCTTTATGTTCATTACATAAATGCCTCCATCTTTTGGGGATTAAAGAACTGCTTCAAACTTCGACCGTTCAGTAATCCGATGTGTACATTGGTCAAGGTGTGGAGGCCAACTGGCGACGAGTTGGTTACAAGATACTAATGCAATGTCTTCTGGAATCGTATATATTGTCCCAAATATATACAGCTGGCATTTAACGTGAACGGTAATCTCGACTCCACACCGGAACACGTCGACTTGCCGTTGACGTGTTCCGGTGTGGAGGGTGACGTAGCCGGTAAATTAAAGTTTACTCGAGGCCTAAGGTTGGCAACGCACCATTAACACCTTTGTTGTCACTAAGAGGCGTGAAAGAAAGAAAGAAAGAAAAGAAAGAAAATTATTTATTTGCGGAAATATGTGTGTAAATGAGATGTTACAAAAATATTTAAGTATATCAACATATTCTACCATATTTTGGTGTGCAAATATTTTAACATTTATAAAAAATATTATTTAATAAGGTATATATGCTTTAACTTCTAAGCCAATTATTTATATTTATAACTAGATTAATTATTTATTTATAAACATTTAATAACTATAATTGAATTTAACCCTGTCTACCGTAAACTACCATGAGGTGAGTTTTTTACCATCAGGAATTCCGTCTGCTTATTTACCTTCCAATATCATAAAAAAAACACTAGTACCGCTGTGAAATAATATTTCTGCCGATAAATAGAAAAGAGGTCATTTCAAAATTAAAAGGCTTGTTATAAAGTTCAAGACTATTAAATTTGGCGTATTTTCATCGGTTTCAAAAATATTTGGAGATTCAATTTGTGTTTTATTTTTCAGCAAGTCGCTTGGTAGCAGATGCAGTTAGGAAGAACAATTAAAATCCGCTGAAAATTTTCATATTCGCGGAGCTAAAAGTACAAAACGACTGCACCCGCTTTTTCTATCGCTTCGCAGTACACGCAACCGCCAAAAATTAATATCGAACCAGAAGTTATATTGACGTATTGAATTTTTGTTGTAAGTTTTATTACTTCACATATTTAAAATATCTGCCTAAAATTTATTGGATCATTTTTATGTACAGAATTTAGTAGTATAATCTAACATGCTCGTTCACTATGCGATTTATTTTTAACCGCAGTCTACGTCGATTTTGTGTTAAAGTTTTTTTATAAGTTAGGTATTATAAAATGACGTAAGTTTGTCTCTTTTTGTAACACCTAATATGAAAGAGACAAATAAAAGTCGCGATGTGGAAATCGCATAGTGTATATTACCTTTTTGGACTAGGTATATCACTGTAGCAAAGTGGCTATGTCACTTCGTTCTAAAATAATGGATACGTTGTATTGTTGACGTTCGTTTGTACATGCGATATATCATATACGATTTCGTCGATCTCACTTATATTTCTTATTAAACAAAACTACAACCGTCTTACTAAAAAACAAAATTAAACACTCATATAATATACATAGCCAATAACATGCTGCCACGTTATTCACGCGTGGTGTGTTAAATGTTTGGTGTCATTTTTAGGCAGTGTTTAATTAAACACAAGTCTATTTTTTTGTAATAAGGCGGCTAATGTTTTACTAATGTTTGCTTGTCTAGATCTGAAATACCTAAACTGAAAGAGATAAGAAATCGTATACGATGCCTCGGTTGTGTGAACGTGCTAGGAAGCGGCTTGTTTAATATAACACAAGATTATTGCGACCCTTTTTGACATTTTTAGTGACCAATTATTGTATTATTTTTATTAAGTATAGATTTTTTGTAATATTTAGTAAAGATCTAGTTATCTTTATTACTTCCGACTCAAGTGAATAAAAAAAGATGCTATCATCATCTTAAATTTTTATTAAATTAATTTCGAAGTTCCTCAGTATATTAAGATGTTTTAATACATTTAAGTTCCTGGTGACCATCAACTATGGAGATAGTCACTTAATTTTCATTAAAATGGAGATCATCACTGTTTTCTGTCCTAAATTTCGGTATACAGTAATTTTATAGAATAATGAAGTTGTCGGTTTTGGGAGAGTAAATGTAACGATTTCTTACAGCCTTGTAAGTTTCATCTTTTCAATGTTGATCGCTATAGACCGGTTGTCAGATTATGTTTGTGCCTTATTACAATAAAAGTTTGCCGGTGTCGCAATATTCGTGTTGCCATCTTTTTAATATTTTCCCCGTTTTGTAGGACAATGAATTTCTTGGTCGATAGCTACTTTTGCTCAAGCATTTTTTGTAAGTTTAAAAGACCAATCTACCACGTGTTTATTGTAGTTTTAATAATGCTAAATAATGTGCACTTAGTAGTGCTAAGAATTTGTTTTGTTGCATTCTTTTTATATATATAGTAATATGGACTTATTAAGACTGGCAACATTTTGTAATATAATTTTAAGGCTGGATTTTTTCTAGCTCGATATAAAAATAGAAAAAAAAAAACACAAAAAATACGGGAATATGTTTACTATTCAGCGGAAATCATGAGTACAATAGATCTTTTTAATGCCATGTATTATCAAACTTAACTAACAAACGTACCTTTCATAAATTTAATATAATTTCACGCATACTAGAGGTAAGGAGGACCATCTTGTTCAATATATCAAACTTAGTGTCTTCTCAGTTTGACCAATGGTAATGGTAGTGAAATTAACTAGTGGATGTTTTATTGGGTGAGTATTCCTGATTCAACCAATCACAGTTATTGGATATCGCTCGACAATCAATCTACCAATTAACAGATCTTATGTCCCATTACATGAGGGACCGCTTTCAACGGATGCTTTTGACAAAAGAAACAGCCGGTTTTCCTTGCCTTTCTCTAAATTTAATAAAACAAGAAAAGATTTAAGCCAAACTTTAATAACCATATTTTTAAGATTGCAATAACTTGTTTGTTTACATATTCGATGTACAAAAGTCCAAATTATCAATATTTTCTATAATAAAGATGCTTTCTCATTAACCTTTTGGTTGGGCGTTTTATATGTGTGAAATGTTAATGTTAATGGGAATGGAGCTTTATGTATGAAATGCATTTAATTATTTTATGGGCCCTGATTCAAAATAAATTTCAAACAAAATGTTATTTAACTGTTTCACTATTCATACACATTTTAGGCACACGGTAAGCATTTCTTCAATATCTTTATCATATAAAATTATTTACACTACGCACAGTTTTACATTTCATAATCTATTACAGCTATAAATTTTTTACTATCATCTGACTTCCCTTTTCTTTCGTCGAATATTAAAAATCGAAAATATCGTCTAGAATCTAGACCAAAACATCTGTACAGAAATAAGCTGTATTGGTTCGTTAAGATACTATAAATAGACGATACTGTATGATCGTCAATTAATTATTCGGATGTATTCAGGACAAGCCATGTAACAGTATTTTCCGCGTAGTAATAATGCAACTGTATTTACCAAAATAATGGCATACAGCTGTTTAGTATTGTTTAAAATATAAATCAGCAAACCCATGAAATTGTTATACTTATTAAAAAAGTACCTACATTTTATATCATGTATCAGTATGATCATGATTAACGCACTCTTAACGTCGCCTAATAGGCAAGTATCCTTAAAATTCAAATAAAACATCTTTAGGGTTCCGTACCCAAAGGGTAAAAACAGACCCTATTACTAAGCCTCCGCTGTCTGTCTGTCTCCAGGCTGAATCTCATAAACCATTATAGTTAGAAAGCTAAAATTTTCACAAATAATGTATTTCCATTGCCGCTATACAACAAATGCTAAAAATTAAAAAATAAAGTATTAATAAACAACAAACGTGTTTTTTCATAGTTTTTGCTAATTATTAAAAAGGTAGCAGGTAGACGCTTCAAATTTTACATAATATTTAGGTAATATACAAGATATTAACTTTCAAAATAAATAAATAACAATAAACTAAATATATCCATACAAGGAACGTAATTTTTAAATAGATGTTATTACGGAACCCTTCATGCGCGAGTCCGAGTCGCACTGGGCCGGTTTTTTATTCAAGTTTCGGACCTGGTGAACTGTGTGATGTAATTTTTTTCTAGTTTGCTTTATTGGAATCCTTGCCGGGCATTAACAATAGCAATTATGACCAGCTATTCTCGAGTTGCCTTAAAAACTGAGGCTCATTTCTAATTATAGATTAATTTTAATGAATGGAAACTATCAGGGCCCAAAAATTCAATGCCTATTTTCTGAACCCGTTGCAATACAAATAAATCATGTAGTTAATTTAGCTTGGTGTGCCTTCAAGTTTGTAAATTGATGTATTTTCAACTTAGTATTGTTAATGTTTTTTTTCCACGTAATAAAAGGAATTCATTGTAATTGGTGTTTTATTTAAACTAAGTAAAATATATTAAAACTTGGATAATGTTACATAAGGGTAACATTAGTCTATCTAGTTTTAGGAAAATGACCCTTTAAACATTGATATGACAAATTTGAAATTTTCATTTTCTATATCAAATATATAAACAAAAATATGAGTTTCCTGATAAAGAAATGACTATTAAATTATTGTCAATGATGTAAAACTTTATTTGTCTTAGTTTCAAATCAATGGTGGTTATTCACTTCAGTTGATCACAAACTAAACTTATTTTGTTTGTTTTCTTGTTTTGTGAACCTAAAAGAGAAGACATCGAACATTTGAGACATCAAATTAGTTGGAACATTTCAACTAGTGATGTTTTACCCTACTGCTACGCAAAGGAGGGTAATGTGTTTACTAGTCTGTATGTTTGTATCTATGTGGCGTTGTATAGGCTAAAAGCATTGACCGATTATGATGATTCTCACGTCGATCGATTTGTCTTAACCTGGCGAATGTCACTAAAGACGTGACAAAAAGCAATACACCACCAGTCGCCATATACCTACTCGAAATCAATCATCTTAAAATTAAAAATTTGGAATGACCCCTGATAAAACTTTATGTAATGTAGCTAAGAATCTTCTCGACGACATTGGCTTTCAAATAAACAAAACAAATCATCGCATCAAAATAGGTCCATTCATTCAAAAGTTATGATGCCACAGAGAGACATACGGTATACATATAACATACAATAATATGCTGGCTATCTAACGGCGTAACTTTTCGAGAAAGTTTTGCATGAGTAATCTCTTAAAAAAGTATCTTCACGCACATGTCCTCGAAAAGATAAGCATATGTAAACAGGACATCCACGATGAAACTAGACTGACTAGGTGGTAGAGTTTCGCAGCTACTCGCCCGGGTTGGTACCACCGCCTTACCTATTCCTGCCGTCATAACGTTATGACGTGTTCCGTTTCAGAGGGTAAGGTAGCCGGTAAAGTTACTTTTGCTCGAGGCCTAACATCCTGACGTGCGTTGCCAACCTGAGGCAACGCACCATTACCATCTTTGGTGTTTCTAGGCGGCGTGAATTTCTCACCATCAGGAAATCCGTCTGCTTGTTTGCCTTCCTGTAACATAAAAAAAAAGTTCTACGAGGTAATAGGTGATAAGCTCATTTCCTAAACAGTTGTATATCAATTCAAGGTAACATTGTTTTTTATTAAAAAAATTGAGAAATACAATTTCTATTTGTTGTCCAAGTCCATTTGTAATCGAAAACGGTTCTACACCGGTTTGCTTAGACCACATATACAATATCTTGATTTTGTTATACATGCCGTTATCACTATATGTACATACCTGTTTTAAAATATCATTCAACCGTGGAACAGCTTGAGTATGATATGCAGACGCCTAATAAACAAAACACTTTCGTGGCCCTTTTTCTCTATTTAAAAAAATGAGATCAAAGATAGATATTGGAAGGGCTTGCTACGTTGGTTCGGTCTTTTGGAAATAGTACCATGAAGAGTGAATGGTTGTAGGTAGCCGGCAAGACCAAGACGAGGCTGACATTCCACGTCCGCATTGGGGCAGATATTATTTGAGGGTGGTTATGGCCAAGTGTGACTGAATACACTAGTTAAATAGCCCAGTTTCCTATTTATTTAGTGGATAATAGATTTTTTATTGCCAAAACACTTTAAAAATAATTAGCAATGTATCATATTATTGTGTTGTATTCGATTTATGATTAAAAATATTAAAAGTCTGGTAATATTATAACAATTTACTAATATCTAAAATAAAATAACCTTAAACTAAATTTATTCTGTGGTATTTTCTTTTTTAGCATCTTCCTCTTTTGCCTTTTCTCTTTCCGCTTGTCTGTTTCTCCATGCAGTCATATATGTTCTGGGGTGAATAGGGAAGAATCCAGCTAAACCTAAAAGGTAAAGTGTAAAATAACAAAAGCTACATAAGGCTTTGTAACATAATTTTAAATTTGATAAAACACTTGTTGTGTATATAAAATTTATAGCATATTTTAGATTAGTATCCACTGTCACTTTTTTTATTTTTTTATGATAATGGAAGGCAAAGAAGCAGACGGATTTCAGAATGGTAAGAGATTCATCCTTTTACGAGCTGCCTGGCAGAAAGGTAGATGGTCTATTCTGCAAAGGAGTCCAGAACAATACTGGTCACATAAGTAAATAGTAAAATGAAGTAAGTCAAACAAATCTACAAAAACAAAACAAAATTGCAGCCAGCTTAGGGCAAAATACCAAAATCTATTGTCTACAGGAAACCTGTCTCGCTTTTTTAACTTTCTATAAATCATAAGAAAAACTAGGTAATAGAGGATGTTAAAGTTAATATTTTTTTTAAATTTCTAATAACAATAATAGATATGAAGTCCGAATTACTTAAAAACTGGATTTTACAGGAACCTTGGAACATTCAGTGCAACTTAAGATGTGGCCTACACTTTATTAAATACAGGCATCAGAGATTAAATAATGAGTAGTGCCATTGTTTAACAATCTTGTGTTTTTTTTTATAATATAGAAAGGCAAACAAGCAGACAGATTTCCTGATGATAAGAAATTCACGCCGCCTAGAGACACCAAAGGTGGTAATGGTGCGTTGTCAACCTGAGGTCGGGATGTTAGGCCTCGAGCAAAAGTAAGTTTACCGGCTACCTTACCCTCTGAAGTGGAACACGTCATGACGTTATGGCGGCAGGAATAGGTTAGGCGGTGGTACCAATCTGGGCGAGTCGCAGCGAAACTCTACCACTTAGTCAGATATCACGGTGTTAGTGACGGTAAGCTTATGCTCGCCTTTTACGAGCTGCCTGGCAAGGATGGCAGATGGTCTATTCTGCAAAGGAGCCCGGACCAACACGGGGAAAAATATAGAAAAAACCCAAATTACCAAGTAACTCAGCTACAGGTGTCGTTACGTGAGCTCCATTACCAAGCCAATACTTGATCCTTTCCAAGTTAAGAGCTACTAGTTTCTCATTAAATAGATTTGGCATTGGGTCATAAGATCCTAGCTGCTCAATGACGGGTTGACTGTTGAGCCTTTTTCTCTGAAATAAAGAAATAATATGTTATACCAATTACCATCATGCCCACAGTGTCCAAATGTTGAGTTGTAAATTGTGTAAATAATACCAGCTTTGTTTTTTAAACAGATTTATGTGCAGCACTAGACTTATTATGTTGTACACATTTCATCAACAGGAAACCTAGCCCAATTATATACTAAATCATTTTTTGTGAGACATGTTTTTGCAATAGTCTATAAGCATTTAACAAGAAATAGTGGCATCACACTGATATTGCTCCTGGAAAATTACATAGCAGAAATGAAATTAATTATTAATGAACTAAGAAAGAAATTATTTGAACATGACAATATTATTTACCTAAAGCAAAGGACTAATGGTTGTCAAAGAACTATAAAATCCCCATCAACTTGCCTATTACTGTTACTACATCCTATTATGCCTTATTATTAATGTACTACAGTGAGGAGGTTGGCATTCTTGTGTTTATGATTGGCATTTACCTTACAAAATCTTTGATATTTCATACAATCAGGAAATCCATCCATTCAAATTCATCTATTATGAAAAATAATACTGGCCCTGATTCTCTTATTTCACCTTAGACCCATTAGAAGTTTAATTAAAATTAATGGTGCGATATAACTTGGGGCTGCGATTTTTAGACTTCTTAAGTTAACATTAATAAATAGCAATATGTATTCCACCCTTTTTTATTTTGTGATTTTAATATTTAAAATCTATAGAGGTTACTATGAGGTATTATGTTAAATGCGATAGATGATTTTTATCTTTATTTTAATATTACTTTCAGTCATTCACTTTTATAACAACTCTTAAAACTGGGACTGTTTAGATAGCTAGAATTTAACTTAATACTTACATGTGTTACAGATATGTGATAAAAAGGTCTATTTGTACATCCTTGTCTTATAAGTCGAATTGATTTAGCAGCTCGTGCAAAATATCTTCCTGTACCACTTGCAGGTGGTAAAGACATTATAAAATTTTAAGATATTCCGAGCAAAACAAACAAAATAACCCAACTTGAAACTTTTCTAACCAAATTGATAAATGATAATACCTTTATTAGGTCTGTACAATAAATTGTCATAATTTGACAAATGTTCAGTGATGCCACCTCACAAAAAAAAATCACTAGATTTGGTTTCAAATACACTAGATTTCAAGGTTTTAACTTGTTACTAAAATCATTAAAATTCCAAAAATTAGCACATAGAACACGCTAGATACAGTTTATATTTATGAGATGAGTATGCGAGCTAGCAAATAGTCTCCTGAGGCTATGAGACAACCGTAGCCTACTGATACCATAGATGTTACAGATACTTCGCCGTCCTTTAGCTGGCATGTCAGGCCTATTGTGCAAGTCTAGTGGTTGCCCTAACTTCGGGACCGTAACAACACGACAGAGTCATTATGGCGGCAGGAATAGTAAACGCGGTGAAACCCCACCCGTACAAGTTGCTGTATAGCACTTTAATACCATTGGTCTTCTTGGTACTGACCTATGTTTTAACAGGTGCTCGCCTCTGATGAGCTACCTCGCAGACAAATAGATGCTCTGTTATACTCAGTGGACCCGGACAAACACGTGAAAAATGCAATCGTGAAAATAATATACGAGTACAAATAAACATAACACGCTTACTTAAAATTGCTGAAAACTAACTGTATAAATGTGTTCTTCATTATAGTATCAAGCAGAATTAAGAGGGAGCGCCCACGGGATTTTTTGAAGTGAAACTTCTTTATCGGGGTCGGAAAAAAAATTAGTGTAACATTTTTTCGTTACGCGTCACAGTTTTCCGTTACGCGCCATCTTTGGTCTTATCTCTACCACGCGTGATTTGAAGTATACTTTCTCCAGCGGAGTAGGGATTGGTAATAAGCTTTATTTAACCAATTTCTGTAAAGTTGCATACAGTAAATTATTTTTTGAAAAATAACGTCATAAAGAAGTTTCACTTCTTCACTTCTTACGAGTGTACGCTAGTACACGCACACATTTTTTTTTCACTGCGACTGTATATTTGTCTCGTACCAAAGTAAAGTACCCACATGAAAGACGTGAACGTGGTGACATTGAAACAATATTAGCCTCATGAGTCATGCCTTGGCGTGCTTAGTCTTTAGGAAAAAACGGCGCGGTCCTAACGTCGCCGTGTCGATAGATACAAATGATGTAGAATTTCCGTGACCTTAATTTCAAATTGCTATTAGTTAACGAAAACGGAAATGCAGTTACTAAGTAGTTAAAATTTTAATCATCACCATCATCACAGTTTCAGCTACGTTGTGTGATACATAAAGCTGGTTCTAAACCATTGTCATATTTAAAACTTCAAAAATAATGTTCAATTATATTAAATGTTTATAAAAGTCGTCAGGTGAGGTGGTACAGACTGAAAGCTATTCTAGTCTTTGGCCTGTCTTGACGAAGAAACGTGTTAGACATAGCAAGCCATGATCCACTATTTTGTTGCGGCTGCATTTTTGATAAAATTAATTTAATTTTTTTTTTCGATTTTTGTAATCAAGATTTTGCCGATATGAGTAAGTTCTGCTACCTTAATGAGAATTGTTTTTGCTATGTGCTAATAAATAAATAAACAAAAACACCAAAAATTCTTCGAGCTACATAAGCACAACTTTATAGAAGAATTTGTGTTTAGGTATCTATAATATGTTACTATCACAAATTTCATCATTTTTATTTCAATTAAGTCAACAATAATTACTAATTAAAATAAACACTCAGTTAGTCTTTTAGGTATACAAAACCAAAAAATAAAGTCTTATGGTTGGTTATGGTTGGATGGTACAATATTTTTCTACAGCGTGACTTAAAACAAGAATTATAAACGTATTAGTAATTTTAGTAGAACAATTTTTATTATTAAAATTAGAGTTTATTAATACGGCAATATTTCTATTATACAATTGAGCTATATCTAATACCTATTTAACTAAATAAAGGAAAGTCACATGAAACTATATCAAATTCCAAAATTGGGTTTACCATAATCGAACGTAATCCAAAGTAAGGTTCAAATTTAATACGAACACATACTTAAACTTTTCACAAACATTTCGAAATGTAGTTATTATTTATTTTTTGTATATTTTGTTACATTTAAAATAGAAAAGGGTATTTATATTAAATAATAAATAAATCGCCTCTGTGGTCTAGCGGTCCGGGTATTGGACTTGACTGCATGAGGTCCCGGGTTCGAATCCCGGGTCGGCCAACAAAAAGAAAATTGGATTTTTTCAATTTTCTAATAAAAGAAATGTTGGTCGGGATTGGAAATGTGCCCGGGTGGTGATAGACTTGCCACCTATTACATTGTGGGACTTAGTGTCTTCGGCTAGTCGTGGGTGCCCTGGTTGTGCCTCTGCCTACCTCTTCGGAGATATGGGCGTGAAGATACTTTTTTTTTAATAAATGACACTTTGATGATACCCAGAAATTGGAGAAAATGGCGATAATTATAAATATGATAATTATATTATTATAATGATATTATTTTCCCCGTACTGGTCCG
>NJDD01000610.1:591295-616297 GCA_002245505.1 Calephelis nemesis
AACAAAATTGGCCCATCCGTTAAAGTGTGATGCGGTAACCACGCGAAATAAGAAAACCCAATAAAAAGGTGCGAGTTCAAATTTTGTCTGAGGAAAAAATGTTTCATGTGAATATAGTTTCAATATTGTAGAAAAAAGCTAGGTGGTGGCCAAGGACTCCAAAACCCGTTTTATCATTGAACCAATTAATCCTTTTTTGACGTTAGGAAAGTATGGAACGGTAGTAGTTTACGGTAGATAGGGATAAATTAATTTACATTCTAAAAATTGTTTGTATTAGTAAATAATCATGTTCAAATAGTAAATTAATAGTTAAAATTACTAATTTGATTAGAACCTATTGAAATATTTGCACACCACAATTTGGTAGAATATGTTGGAACGCTTAAATAAATTTTTTAACATCTTTGTAACATTCCTATTCCGCAAATAAATATTTTTTCTTCTTATTCAAAAGAACATAACAAAATATCCAAGATCTCAGTCTGCAACGCTCCTAAAATGTTTGTTCGCAAATGTGGGTTGGTGGTAGACGCTTGTTCGGTCCGGGGTCGGATTTGACTTCTTGAGGTCCCGGGTTCGATTCCCGGGGTCGGGCAACAAAAAAAAATAGAAAGTGTATATTTTCAATTTTCTATCAAAATTAACGTTGCCCGGGATTGGATGTGTGCCTGGATGGTAATACGCTTGCTACCTATCATATTGTGGAACTTAGTGTCTTCAATGGGTACCCTGGTTGTGCCTCTGGAAGTTGGTACTAATGTGTGAAGTTTTACAAACTACCATACCCTCAGTGAGTTACTATGTGAGTTACTAGTTACAGTAAGTTACTACACTGTACTCACTCACTTACTCACTTAAAATAGTTACGATTTTCATTCAAACTTTCATCCCCTATTAATCTCTGGGGGTTGAATTTTGAAAAAAACTAGCCAATGTTTGTTGTATTAATATAGTTTCACAATATATTCATGTAATTATGTAGACTTATTATTATTACTATAATTAGAATTACCTTTTGCATTATATTTCAATTTCTTTTGTAAAATTAGAATCTTATCAGTTTTTTTAATAACTGTAATCATTTTTGTGTTGTTGTAAAATGTGTATTTTTCTGTTGTCAAATTTTTGTGCACTACCCCATGTATGTTCTTGTCACCATTACCCAGGGTAAACTGGGAGAAAACGCTTTTGTGGCATTAAGTTCGCCTTTGTACATTTATTTTAGTGCAATAAAGATTAAATAAATAACTAAATAAATGTTTGAACTCGGATCTGTAGCTATATGTAACTAAGTACATATTATAGCAAATTTCACCCAAAATTTTATTAGCGGCTTAGAGGTGAAAGTGAAACAGGCAAATAAATAAACTTTGGTATTTTTAATATTTTATTTATATACCGTGTCTCAATACTAAATTTTAACTTCAACTAGCTGAGCTGATATTTTGTGTACACTGTACAATTTTAGATGACGAAACAATCGGTTTTCCTGATGATAATAATTTATAGTACATACAGGTACATATACTCCCATAGTTTTACCTCGTACTATGCATGTATTAGATTAAAAAGAGTTATTAAATTAAATAAAGATATCGTAGAGACCTGTAAAGAAAGAAAGAAAAAAAAATATTTATTTGCGGAATATGAGTGTTACAAAGATATTACAAAGTTAATTAAGCGTTCCAACATATTATTCTTCCAACTTGTAGAGTGCAAATATTTTAATAGGTTTTGATCAGTTATTTATTTACTATTTACACACTGTTTTTTTTTGTATTGATTACGTGATTATTTACTAATACAAACAATTTTTAAAATGTAAAAATTTCGCTTAATGGAATAAATGACCTAATGTTTATTTAATTTTAGTAATTTAATATCATAGCTTTATTATAATTTATACACATTGTACAGCACTTAAAAAATTACCATAAAAACCATCGACTGACCCGCGACTCGAGTCGCAACACTATTCCCGTGCAACCCGGCTCTGACCGACATAACAACGACCTTTCTGGAGAACGAGACAGAGTTATACAAATCATATTTGAGTGAGAAGGACGAAGTATCTATGTGGGTCATGGGATAAGAGGAACTTAAAACAATATTTCAGGTTTGAAGCGCTTCAGCGCTACATTGCTAGAGGTTGGGAGGCTGAAAATACAGGGCTATAAATAGAGCATCTTTAAGTAACTGATGACATAAATATTTTAACTTTATTTTTATGTCACACTATTACATAGTTTGTAGGTTTATGTATGTTAATACCTATATGATGAATGGACTGGATGTAATATGTCCAGAAAAACACAACGGAGCTAATTAAAAGCTGACTTACACATTTTTAACTTTAATATTCTATATAAAATTATTCATACATATCTTCACGCCAAGTCCCTTGCCCTGTAAACAAAAAATATCAAGTTCCAAATGACACGATATTTGCAGACCTGCCGAACTTCCTCAACATTCTTTGCGATTATCATACAAATACGCTGGTTTTGGAGACTCTTGAAAACTCTCGTAAAGATGCTTAAATACTAAAAGTTATGTTTTATTTTAATTTCATTTTCATAAATAAGACGGGAAGACATCATATCACATCGGCTGGAAGTTATTTAAAAATGAATATATTCTCTCTAATCTTCTACGAAGTCCCCCGTGTTGTTCCATGCTCCTTTTCAAAAAAGACCATCTGCCTTCCTGCCAGGCAGCTCGTAAAAGGCAAGCACAGGCTTATCCTCACTAACACCGTGGCATCTGACTAGGTGGTAGAGTTTCGCAACGACTCACCCGGATTGCTACCACTGCCTTACCTATTCCTGCCATCATAACGTCATGACGTGTTCCGGTTTGGAGGGTAGGTTTGCCGGTAAACTTACTTTTGCTCGAGGCCAAACATCCCTCCTCAGGTTGGCAACGCACCATTACCACCTTTGGTGCGTCTTGGCGGAGTGAATTTCTTTCCATCAGGATGATGGAAACATCAGGAAATCCGTCTGCTTGTTTACCTTCCAATATCATAAAAAAACTGAATCACATTAATGTTCTGGAGGTTGGCAAAATACTGCTGCTCATAATGTCACTAGCACCCTTTCAGTAGCGAGCCACAACGCTCTGACGGTGTCAATCAGTAGGTTAAATACTAGAGTTCTACCATCATCCATGGGTAGGTAATTAATAACCGTTGAAACATTAAGTGTTCCTTTAACTACTTTTGTTACTACTTCTTTGTGTAAATTTTGCTTAAACTCCTGTATAATAGTTTGTAGTAGGCACTATGAACAAATACATCATTTGATTTTTTTGCGCATTTGTTTTAATATAGTAAAAAAGCCTATAGCTGAACTGGTTACACGAGTGCAATAGGTTTTTACTTTAAATTGGATGGAAAATCTATATATTATACAAAAATCAATGCCACTTTTCGTTGTACATAATTTTATAACTAGAGAACGGGCTCACGTATCCAAACCAAATGTTTAGGGTTTGTTCAGACTATTTAGTAGATACCATCTACTAAATAGTCTAAGAATACATATAGAAGTTTCTATAAAATCGGTAGAACGGTCTTCATTTATCACATTTTTTGTAACAAATGAATTCAACAAATGTAGGATCATTTTGTCAATGGGTATTTTTCAGTCCAATTGATACTTTTTTCAGACGAGGATTGTGCTGTCTGGCTGTGATGTTAAAACTTTTTTCAGTTTTTTTTTCTTTTTTTCTTTTGTTGTGTTATGTTATTCATACGGTCATATACGTAGCAAAGCACGTACCAGGCCGCTAGTGTTTTATAAAAAATAATAAAACTTATTGCATGTAATGTTGAAAAGACAATTGTAAAATGAAAAAGCAACCTTTTATATAATAGCTATTAGTTCCGAAACGGTTTGACTAGTTCTGTAAGGACTTTTTTGATACAAGGATAATACAAGGCGTAACATAGGCTATTTTTGTACCGATCGCATGGTTTTTCCGGAAAACACATTTTAAGTGCAGGCTTTTCCTGTTGCCTTACGCAGGAAAAGCTGTTTCCTAAAAAATGACAATACCTACAACAGAAAAAGATGTCAAATTCATAATGGCGCCCCTTTTTTATTGAGGACGAAATGCGTGCGTCAAGTAGGGTCTCAATCATTTGAAGAGGACGAGGGCATTTCATTGCTATCAAAGAATTTTTATTATATTGTAAAAGGGGTTAGAGGTATGAGTTCATCTTGTTTATTCTAATGTTAGCCGAAATGACATAAAAAGTCTTAAATCCATTTTATGAGGTAGAGATTTTTTTTTATATACAAGAGGAGGCAAATGAGCAAGTGGGTCACCCGATGGAAAGTAATCACCGCCGCCCACGGACATCCGCAACACCAGGAGTATTACAGATGCGTTGCCGACCTTTAAGGAATGAGTATGTTCTTTTCTTGAAGGTCCTTAAGTCATAATTATTTGGGAATACCGCCCTCGGTAACTGATTCCACAAAGGTGTTATGCGAGGTAAAAAATGTCTTCGGAATCGCACAGTTGTAGATCGAAACGCATCAAGATGGTCGGTATGGTAGATTTTTTTCAAGTTTTAGAATTAGCTTACAAATAAAGGTAAGCATGTGTAAACGTTAAGTAAAAATTGAAACTTAGCTGATTTCAATCAAATAATCGAAGTTGGTTTCCAGCGGATTTTTTACGAAAGCCTATGAACATTAGACTTTAATTCTGTAAAAGAAATATTGTGGCTTTAAAGATCATGGATCATAAGCTATGGTGTAACGAAATACACACACTTAGCCTTAAAATATTCCGTGTCGCTAACCACAGACAGGATTATTAATCTTTTTGCATACTTATCTCTAATCTTATGCTGAAGGTACCCTCTTCGAAATTCATCCACCTAATCACGTTGCGACAATTAACTTAGTATTTACACCTATTTCAAGCTGTCTGGCAGAATGCAGTTGGCCTACATTTTTAGCAGTTTAATTAAACATGTTTTAACATAAAATATCCCAAGCTAAGACTACGAATTAAACAGCCACTGTAACCACAACGTTATTAATGCATTTAAAGTAGCCTTAGTGTAGGGTTGCTAGGTAAATAACGCAATTTCCTTTTTTTTTTCAAAACAAATTTAAGATCAGTACTTCGTTGATCACGCTGTATAATGAAGTTGCCTTTATGAATACTGTGCAATACATACATGCCCCACGCATCTTGTAAAGTTCTTTGCAAAAGGCGTGGGTTGCTAGGATAATCTAGAAAATTCTAATCTGAAGATCAAGATAATTTCATACAGTTGGCATGTAACTGCTAGCTCCGTACATTGTGTCTCTAATTTCGTTGTTTCGAGTATTAAGCTAGTGCATAGCATAGGTTTGAAAAATTAGGATTATATGGTCGATTTTATTATTGCTGTTATTTTTTTAACCAATTGTTTATTAGGTAATTAAATTTTACTAATAACCAATGAAGGCATATTGACCAAACTAACGACGAAATCAATTAGTGTATGATGCCAATCCAGTGATTGTATTAGTAAAGACTTGCTCACTTAAAAAATGTTTAAGTTCCAAACATATCGGGAAATTTTCCGACCTCTGGTAACCTCTGAATCCACATACATTATGTCTAGCGTACGTCACGAAAAAAGCGCTATCATTGCTGGATTGTGGATCATAGCGCATGCGTAGAGGAAAACGATCGATGAGCTGAGCGTCCCGTTCAGTGTTCGCGCGCCCGCCATCCAGTCTAGTGCACAATGAGTTCTCAGTGACGCGGGAAACACGGCAAACTGTATCTCCGCGAGTACGCCGGCGAGGAGGACCGGCCGCCGTGCCGGGAGGAGTGGCGGCGCCAGGACTGGGGCGGCGCGCGCAGCCGGCTACCGCAGGTAGACCGAAGCCCTACGCGCCGTAGCCCCTACCTCACTCGCGATGACGAGCCCTCCCCGGCGCCCGATGAGCGCGGCCGCTCAGCCTCCGCCGGCGCGCATCGAGCACGCCCCAGACCCCTCAGATACCAGTCCCTCGAACGCGACTATGATCGCTCATACGCACCACCACCGCCACCCGAAGATGATTACTACCGACGAGAACCTCCACCCCTATTCCTCGGTGAGCTACAATCCCAAAATTCCGATTTACAACGGGAACTTGGGAATCTTAAGAAGGAATTGGAACTGACTAACCAGAAACTGGGCTCCAGTATGCACAGTATAAAGACATTTTGGAGTCCGGAGCTTAAGAAGGAGAGAGCGTTAAGGAAGGAGGAAAGCGCCAAGTACAGCCTTATTAACGATCAACTGAAGCTGCTCAATCAAGAAAACCAGGTCAGTCTTGCTATTTAACTCTGATTCTGTCTACTCCTATCGATTGTCTTTCTAGTATGTTACTTAGAGGAATAATTCTACCTTAAAGCAAGTCATTTTGCTTTCAGTTGTAGCTTACACATTGAAACTATTGTATATTATCTTTTTTTGTTATCATAATCTAGGTATTGTCACTAAAACTTTGAATTAACTTAGTTTTTGACGATACTGAATAAATATCATCTGTCAATCGATGCTTCACTGGAGCCTTGTAGTGAAAGTTTTCCTTCTTTTCTACAATTTAAAACTACGAATAACTTATTCATTATTCCTAATTCTTTAATATGAAAAGCTAGTGATGTGCAATAGTCAATGTCATTACCAGAACCACAATCATAGATGTAGGATACTAGACTACTTCCTACGCCTGCTAATCGTTGCGGTGCGTCATACGCATGCTTGGAGAGCAGTATTCATTGATGTTACTGTGATAGGTCAATGGAGAATTTCGGGATGTTCCAGTTATATCAGTTTAGTTAAAAAATAATGTTGAATTCTTCCTTTTTTCGTTTATTGGATTTGTTTCGAAATTCCTTGTTTAACTTCCTTTATCTATGCTTTTCTCTAGATTTGTTTTTTGTAAGATTTCTATGAATTTGGAGGAGCTCGCTGAAAAATAAAACAGACCACGGTGCTTGTTAATTTTAATTACTTGTTAACCTAGCACTAGTGAAAATTAGTATTACATGAGAAGATTGACGTAGCTAGTGTCGAAGATACACACACACACATAATAGGTACCTAACCTATTATGTATGTGTTCGAGGATTGTCTCTTTTTCTAATTCGCCCTTATGGAATAGACCTTTGACCTCAACTTCTATCAAGTTATATGAGGTTAAGTAATCAACTGTCTAACATTTTGTCTGAACCAGTGTGTTTCTTGATCTAAAATAGGTACTTAGTTATTTTTCACCTAACTCAGTTAAGGTTTCGTGTTGGTCCAGGCTCCTTTGTAGAATAAACCACTGCGTTCCTTGCCAGGCAGTAAAAGGCGAGTATAGACCTACCGTCACTAACACCGTGACATCTAACAAGGTGGTAGAGTTTCGCAGCAACTCGCCAGGATTGGTAACACCGCCGTACCTTTTCCTACCGCCATAACGTCATGACGTTCCGGTTCGGAGGGTAAGGTAGCCGGTAAACTTACTTTTGCTCGAGGCCTAACATCCCGACCACAGGTTGGCAACGCACCATTACCACCTTTGCTGTCTCTAGGCGGCGTGAATTTCTTACCATCAGGAAATCCGTCTGCTTTTTGCCTTCCTACAACATAAAAAAAATACTAAGTTTTAGCGATGTTATTTCAAAGTCTTGTGTCAAAGTGAAAATGCTTAAAAATATAGATTATAGTTTGAGTACTATCCCCTAAAACAGGCCTTTTTACTTAGATTAATACTGTTATGTCTATGAATTCAAAATTAGCCGTCAGGCACTGGTAACCGAAAAATTTGACCAATATAAGGCCCGCCACATATACCTATTATGTCAGAGGTCAGTCAGCGAATAAGCACACGGCTCTACCGTTGGTAAGAGATAATCGTGACCTATAGACACTATAAATGTTACTGGTGCGTTGCTGCTCTGTGGCCGGTATGTTAGGCCTTCTGTGCAAGTCTTTTTTAATGAAAATGGAAGGCAAAGAAGCAGACGGTTTTCCGCATGGTCACGGCGTCTAGAGACACTAAAGGCGGTAATGATGCGTAGCCAAACTGAAACCGGAATGCTAGGCCTCGAGCAAAAGTAAGTTTACTGTCTACCTTACCCTCCGAACCGGAACTGACTGACTGACGGAGGGACTGACTTTACAGCGCCGACCCGACCCTTTTGGCTGGAACATGACAGGATTATTAAAGCGGCAGGAATAGCTAAGCTAGGGGATCCCTTCCTTGAAAATTGCTGCACATTTCTCGTGATCTAGTGATCCAGGGGATTGCTAGTGATGAGTGATTAACTATATTTTAACCAGCGTTTGCCTCTTACGAGCTGCCAGAGAGGCAGATGGTCTATTATACTCAGTGATCCGGACCAAAACGTATAAAAAAATCACAACGGAATTTCGAATGCAGTAAACCTACGCAAATCTGTGGACCTACCACATACGTTCAATAATTTTCCTTACGGAATATGATTTCTATGTACGGAATTTAATTACTGTGTTCGAAATGAAGTTTCCATGCTTCGGAATTCCGCACGTACCTTTGTGGAGGACCCAAGTATAACATCACGTTTATAATTACAAGATATAAAATGGAAGATAGGTACCTAGTTATATTTTTCATGTTAAATTAGGTACTACTAGACATATTACGTATTGTTCTTATACCACACTAGATTATGCCCACGCCTACACCTTAATTTAAAGATAGAAAAGAATAGAAAACATTTTTATTCACATTAACCTTACAAAACGCCCTTGTCACTAGTATTTGGACCCTTTTTTACGAAAATTGCGCGAACGGAGGAGTATGAAATTTGGCAAACTTATAGTTTATGTGTAGGAGAAGTGCAGAACGTTAATATTTTTCGATAATAATGCTTATAAAGTACATTAAATCAATAAATAAAACATTACCCACACTACCATGCATTTGACACACACACAAACAGATCACATTTTCACATGGAAGACCAACAGCAATTATACAAATTTAAATGGTAATAGAAAGAAAAAACAGTAAGCCAATAACAGGTGCAGATACATATTAAACATTAATATATAAATGTTAACACTCCACCATGATACACGAAACATATCGAATAGAAGAAAACAAATAATGGTTGACAGAACGATTTAAAAAGAAAAAAAACCGGTTTCAGTGGAAAAAATCAATCTATCTATCTATATCAACTCATGGTAAAGTTTCTGTTTAGTAATCATTCACCTTCCACCTAAGAGAACAAATCGTGGCAAAGCTTTCAGTGTACTCTATTAAAGACTATTGATTAGATCTCTCCTCTATTCAACTTCGTTACTTATACAATTACATTCAAATCTTCACGTGAAAATTCTTTGCGGACTAGGCAGAGAGTATCGAGTGCCAAGAGTCACGATCATTACAGACCTGCCTAACTTCCTGAACGTTTATTAAAAGTAGGTACCATTAAAATTATCTTCACACCCGAATTCCCGAAAAGTTAGGCAGAGGTACAACTAGCCGGAGACATAAAGTCCCACAATGAGATAGGTGGCAAGTCTATCGCCAACAATCACGAGCAATGTTATTTTTAAACGAAAATAAAAAAAAACATTTTCTTTTCGTTTCCCGACACGGAGATTTAACCCGGGACCAAGGAAGTAAAGTCCAACATCGAACGGCTAGACCACAGAGACGATACAATTAAAATTTATTTAATTAAAAGCACTCGTTCTACTAATACAATTTGATCACTAAAAAGTGTTACACCTAGGAAATGCAATCTTGATCTCGCAAGATCAAGATTCTACCAAGATCTTGAGTGATTTTCCAAGATTCAATCTTGAAAGCCATCGATCTTGAATTTCGAAATCCTGTTCGCGATCTTGACAAAACAGTCCAAGATTGTAACAAGATTTCAGTTAGGAGGTAACATCACGGGGCGAACCATAGCCACCCGTAATCGCGCGAGCGTTGTCATGCTGTCCGGATGTGTATCAAAAACCTATCTATAAGTTTGCAATTTACTACTTGATGATAGTACGGAACCCTTCGTGTCCGACTCGTACTTGGCCAGTTTTTAAAATAAACGTTGATTCTGTGTTCATACAATGGTGTTTAATTAGAAAAATATACTTAATTATATAACATATTAAAACATTGGTTACTATCAATTTGCAGTATTTGATACAAAAAAATTCTGCTCAATCTCGAAAATCATGACCAAGATCTCGACCCGAATTTCAACAAGACCTCGAACTGACCAATCTTGATTCAGAAAATTCGCCAAGATCTTGAATCTTGGTCCAAGATTGCATTCCCTACTTACACCCTAGCGTAGTTTTTTCAGATCAGCTATTATCGCTAAATTCGAAAGTTGCTTACTTGACGTGCATAAGTGAGTAGTGTAACATTCAGCTAGAAAAAAGCTTGACATCCTAAGATTTCAGGAAAATTTCAGGAAAAAGGCTAAAGCATTTTTTGACGATCACAAACTTAGTTCGCTTGCCGCTCGACACTCTCTGCATACCGTGCAGGCGAACTTGACGTAAAGAAATGTATGTATCTATGATGATCTGTACGTTCAAATGTTTCTCTACCTTTCGGATTTCAAGTTGTTTGGACACTTTCTGTTGAGTGTTGTTATGTCTGTAATTTATAAATTTCAAAACTTTTCAGTTTTATATTTTTAAATAGATAATCAAACTTACTTTAAAAAATATAAGTAATTTAATAAGAACAAGTTACAAAACGAAGAAAAAAGAATTAATGATATCGGACCACACGTTGATCAATTATAACCAAATTAACATGTTGACTTTTATGTCTCTCTCTTCGGAACCATTTTAGTAAACGTAAGTCTGTAAAACCTGCCAAATTTTGGCATGATTAATTCAATAAATTTGACTTGGATCGCAGTCGGGGCAGACAAAAAATGCTAAATGGATGGTGATAAGCAATAGTGCGTCAACCCGCAAAAAGTTAAACTTGTGACTATTAATCTATTCTGATAGTGTATAAATGCTTTAAACGTCAAAAAAAGAGTTGTGAGTTATCCATAGTTTTATGTTACATAAATGGAAAAAAATGAGAAAGTGCTTTTTTATTCTTAAATAAATTTTGAAAAAATAGATGTAGGTAGGTACCTAATAGTCACTAATTTTACTTTTTGTGGATTGACACGCTATTGCTTATCACCATCCAATAAACTTTTTAAATTTACGTACTTTTTCCTAAATAATATTTTTACGCCACTAGGCAAGGAGTAGTTGTTCTTTTGTAATGTAATCTTTAAGTTTAAGTTTGAATTGAATTGAAAAATATGTGTTGTGCTGCCTATTTTTAATCGCCTGTGCCTATATTTTTAAATATCTTTAATGTACAGGATTCACTTTTTTATTTGAAAATTGTAGGCATGGATTAATTATAAAAAGGATTAACTTTGAAACATGAGTGGTCTTTAATAATTCAGTCTGCTCAACTTCATATTTAATTGGCTCTCAAAGACAATGTTAATTCAGATCGATATGCTCGAATGCATACGATTTGGTTCACGAATCACTTCCATTACGCAACATGTGGACGGATATAGGTGGGTTTTATATCGCAACATCACACACTCATGATAATGTCTGGAAAATATATTTTTCATCGTTTGTAAGGCCCCCTGTGAAGAACCATGTTGGGCCGGGCTCCTTTGCAGAATAGACCATCTGCTTTCCTGCCAGGCAGCTCGTAAAAAGGCGAGCACAGGTTTACCGTCTCTAGCACCGTGACATCTAACTAGGTGGTAGAGTTTCGTTTGTAAGGCCCCCTGTGAAGAACCGTATCCCCGTGTTGGTCCGGGCCCCGGGAGACGGTAAGGTCTCTAACACTGACATCAGACTAGGTGGTAGAGTTTCGAAGCGACTCACCCGGATTGGTACCACCGCCTTACCTATTCCTGCTGCCATAACGTGTTCCGGTTTGGAGGGTAAGGTAGCCGGTAAACTCACTTTTGCTCGAGGCCTAAGATCCCGGTCTCAGGTTGGCAACGCACCATTACCACCTTTGGTGTCTCTAGGCGTCGCGAATTTCTTTCCATCAGGAAATAAGTCTGACTCACATTCCTGCCCGGCAGTTCGTAAGAGGCGAACAAAAGCTAAATAACTCATTACCAACAAGACCTTTATTCACAATACTATTGGTAGAGTGCTGTGCAGGAGCTGGTAGGAATCTACTGCCTTACCCTATTATGTCAGTTCCGGTCTAGGTGTGAAGTAAAGATTTCACATAAGGGACTTAACATCCTAGCCAAAAAACAGCGGTCAGCGACGCTTTAACAATGGTGTTAATTCTTCTGTTCACAAACTAAACTTATTTTAGATGCATGCTATCTTTTTCAAATGAAACAAAAACAAAAGAAATGTTTTGTCTCTTTTTATTACTGTCGTTGAAAGAAGATAGCGATAACTTAAAATTTGTTAAGTGAGTGCGCAACAAAATCACCACCAAAATCGATACTGAAATTGGTCTAAATAGGTCACAAAATTATTCATTGTTTAGTGTAATATTTAATTAATCCTCAAAGACAAGAATAACACAAATCAAGTGGCTCGATTTGGTTCACAAATCGCTAGAATTATGTAACGAGTAGACAGATTTAGACTGCACTATTTATTGCAACCATACCCACAAAGATCTTTGGAACACATATTGTACGATGGTGGAACTTGGAACTTGCAACAAATTTACAGTTTTGTGTCCCACTTTTTAATAGTATGATTTAAGAACGTCTACGTTTTAATAATACGGTAATTTTCAATACAAGTTATGTACTGTTAATATTTATCCTTTACCAACGTTATGGACTAGAATAAGCGTATTTATTGTGTTTAAATTCATCCGATTATTATAAATTTTAGCCCATGATTAATATAACAATTGTTACTAAAGGGGTAAATAAAGACTAAAATAAAGTAAATCAATCGGCAACAATGCATAGATTTGGTTCACGAATCACTTCCATTACATAATATGTGGACGGATATAGGCTGAGTTATTTATTGCAACAATACACGCTCACGAAAATGTTCGGAATATATATTGTGCGGAGTTGGAACTTGGAACAAGTTGACAGTTTTGTGCTCTGCTATGTAATCGTGATTCTCTGTACCTGATACTATTGTCAAATCTACGACCTATGTCTAAACTTAACTGCCTTATTCATAAAACGTAGGTAAAGTCTAGAATAACGCCTTAATCATTGCTTAACTAAAACTTAATTAAGCCCTAAACATTGTTTAAAAATTTGTTATTTATAAAGTGTAATGTGTCACTGCTTAGTTAAATAATGTTCAGCTTTGTAGATTTTGGTACAAATGTGGCTGTATCTGTGCTACTTATATATGTTAATAATTGACATTTTATTTCTACATCCAGAAAAAAAGGTGAGTTATGGTGCCATCGCCGAAAAAGATGGTCGTAGTTTTTTCGTAATTATTGAACTTCGTGTTAATGAGTAAAATTAGTTTTTTTTAATTAGTTAGTTTAGGTGGCAATTGGTTCGATAAAGCCTGTTGGTTTGAAGAGCTAAATGAGGATCTAACACATTTTTAGCTTTAATTGGATTTGAATTGCAAGTTTAAACGGGCAATTGCAAGTTTAAAATATACGTTAATCAACCTTTATTACCAGTTCCTAGTGGCTCCACGTCAGAAGCCGCCCACAAAAAAGTTTGGAAACAAAGTAGTTGGACCTAAGAAATGAAGATGGCATTCTTATTAACAAGATAATAAAATTTATTATGGTCGAATTTCGACCAACGGACGACCACTAGTACTGCTTAATTCGGATCGCTAACTGGAAATTACTGCAGCAGAATAACGAGAGCTGTTTGTTTTATAGGCGTTATCTCTTAAAACGTAATTTCTCTCAATTTTCCTCGACGTCTGAAATAAATTTAGATTAAGTCACGATGGAGGTGGAGTGTGTATGACAAGTAATTTGTTCGCGGATCTTTTAGGCTTCGTCGATTATTGTTAATATTGCCCGCGATTTCACTTATTTAAGCCCGCTCGCGGAAAGAGGATTATGTTTTTTTTAATGAATGAAAGAACAAATACATTTTATTATGCACAACAATTTGCAAAATAATACACACTCTTTCACTTATAATAATATTTAACTTAGGCGCACAAAGGCGGTCTTATCGCTTCAGAGCGATCTCTGCCAGACAACCTTAGGGTGAAGGGGACAATTTATGTATTTTAAAAACTAAAGCACGGCTTCATAAAACAAAACTTATGCTAATCTAATAAATATGTGCTATTAAATAAAAATCTTTTTTGAGTGCAATTAGTAGTAGATACTTTTTAAATTATGCGCTTCGGCTATATTCGTCAAGCTTCGGAAATACGAATTTAATTTAAAGGTTTTCTATATATAGAGTTGTTATTACATAATTAAGCATTTCGCTTAAATTTAGAATAGCTCAGCTAATATAAAAATAAAAGTATAATGTATAAAAAGAGTAAAAAGTATAAAGCTGAAGCGCATAATTTAAATATCTAGTAGTACTATACGTTTGTTTGCTTGGTATCACTTGGTAAATATTCAAATTGAAGTCGATAATTTGAGGGGCGATACGCCTAATATCACCGAACAACCTTTGAAAGGAACAGACAGTTGTGTAATCAACTTAGATATCTTTTGAGTCTGTTAATTTATCTACTGTTATTACTATCAATATATTTCTAAGTAGGCGTATAATATCGCTGTCTAATACAAAACTAAACAGTGTTTTAAAAGCACTGTGTGGGTGTTCAAGATATTTGCCAGAGATCTACGCCATTATAAAGTAAAAATTTAAACGCAATATCACTGCAGTATCCAGTGATGATTTTATTGGTGTTTATTTCACTAAACGGAGCATAATATCTAAGTAGTTGACTGTTGTAGTCAATTAAGTAAATAAATATTGCGAATAATGATTCACGCCTCTCCTGGGGCGTGATTTTGTATCTCAGCTGCCAACTCAAACTGCAAAATGTACATCAAATGACGTCATTTGTGTTTGCTATCTCTACTGTATTTGTGTTGGTCACTGGAGATAGCAAATATAAAACACCTCATTTGACAGATATTTGATGTACACTTTTCCATTTTGAGTGAGCAACTGAGTAACATAATCAGCCCCCTGATGGTAAGAGCAACTGTAGCCTATAGACACCATGGATGTTACAAGTGCGTCGCTGTCCTGAGGCCGGGCCGCAAAGACCTTTTGTATAAGTCTACAAGCTACCGTGTTTTTATTAAGGGCATTCTCTTTCCGTAGCTTTGTCTTCGCTGTTTCTAGATTTTCTACTTTACCACTCTATTTTTCAAATGATGGGACATTACTTGAAGTTGAAGTAAGTTAAATTATATATGAAGAACTCTTTTCCTAACGAGCGACGAGCCGCAACCCCTCCAATCCACCCAGTAACCAGAACACAGCACTGGCGTTGTAGGGAACAGTTCAAACCATCTAAATAATGATTTCTGGGGCTGAGCACTCTGCTCGGCCAAAGCAACAAATCCCGGAGAAGTTGTTTAAGTCGAGAGATTTGGTCAATCAAAAATGCTTACAGTGAAGTACAGTTGTTAACACGCTCCGTTTACTACTTCCCATACTTGTTATAAGTAATAACATTGCTTGCTAAATACTATAACTGCTTGCTAAATATTTAAGTAAAAAAAAAGTAAATTATATTTAAGTCGCTTAAAAATATATGTCTGTCCGGCACTCATGCCTCAGAGCATAAAGCCTAAATCTAATTACGCAAGAGGTTTCAAATTCTAGTTTCCCTTAGGTAACTCACAATCACCATCTTTGGTTTTTACAGACAATTTGCATCTCTTACTTATATAATATCTGTCCGCTCCCTTATTTTAAAATGTAGCTATTGTATATTACTAACTGTCAAGTAATGAACTTTAGTGACCTTTGAGTATTAGTTAGTTTAATATGTTCGCAACATTCATAGCTTTGCCAAAATTGGTGTTGGCAGCTGTACAATAAGGCTTCTTTATCATCTAAATAATGATTTAAGGCGTTACTCTTGCCAGATGTTACTTTTATATTGTCCTATTAAGGACATCGCTCATTTGGACTGGGCGGAACGGGGCGCATCGCAGCGCAATAATCTGCCTAGATCGCTTTCATACATTTTGTATGGAGCAACGCCCATTGTGCCACGGCACATCGATGCGGATTTATCCGCGGCGAATTTCCATGAAGCACCCCGCGCGCATACCTCGATGCGGCCTACAGTGACCAAAGATCACGATATCACCATTAGAAATAGAGAATTAATAGCATTTTAACAATAAAGTTTCGTACAAGGCGCCACTAGAGGCGCCTTTTCATACTTGAAGATGTTAACATCGAGTCGCCTTTCTATTTTTTGCTCTACTCTTGGGCGCTGAGTAACAGAAATCCGTCGTCGATGCGGCCCTGCCCACCTCAGTGTGCTTTTCAATGCGATGCGCATCGACTCGAAACGCTCCGCCCCGTCTACAGTGGCCGCTATCCTTTAAAAGTGATTTGACTACATTTTGCTCGACAACAGACACATACGACTCATGTCATGATTTTTCGTTCATTACTGTCATGCTTTTTTTTTGTATGTGAGAGGTCAGCGAACGAACACACGGATCTCCTGACGGTACGAGACAACCGTGGCCTATACATCATAGATGTTACACAGTGCCGGATTAAATCTATAAGGGGCCCTAGGCCTTTTTGATTCTGGGGCCCTCCCTTTTTCCAAAACTTTGTGTAATTGACGGTTATTTTCGCAATATCAGAGTTGAATTTCAAACACCTCTTATAACATACAAACGTTTTGAAATTGGCATAAAATAACAATCGAACAAACAAACGAACAACAAAATAAAATAAACACAACAAATAAATACGAATATTTTTTTAAATTAAAAAAAAAATACAATATAAACAAAAAAATTCCAAAAAAAAATCAGGAAAAATTTCTTGGGGGCATCTGATCATTGGCCCAGGCCATGGCCTAGTCTGGCCTATTAGGTAATCCAGCACTGATGTTACAGGTCGCTATCGTGTGGCTGGGATGTTAGTCCATTCGTGCAAGTATACCAGATACACTACCCTCCTGATCGGGACACGAAAGAGTCTTTGTAGCGGTATGAATAGGTAAAAAGGTGAATCCTTACCCGGGCAAGTTGCTGCACAGCACTCTACCGGCAGTGGTCTTGTTGGTGATGACTCATTTGACTTGCGAATGCCTTATACGAGTAGCCTGACAGATATGCAGATGTTCTGCTCTACTCAGCGGAATCGAACTAACACGAGGGAAGTTACATAATAATTGTGTTCTTTGGAATTGTGATATATAGAGCAAGATGTCTTTTTTAAGTACTTATCACATATTTTAACTGACTGAAATGTAATAATTGAATAACTTCTACTCCTTTTGCCTTTAAACTTATTTCTGTAGTAATTAAAACGCAACCAATTGGGCATTTTCAGATTAAATTAGTCCTGACGCCTCTGTGATCGCTAGAGGCTATCGATCCGGGGCCGAAATGGACTATATGAGAAAATGAGTGTCTTTTAAGTTTTTCAATGAAAATAACCTTGCTCGGGATTGAATGTGTGCCATACCTATCACATTGCAGGAATTAGTGTCTTTAGATACTGAAATAAAGATAATTTAAAATTTGAATTTGAGTCGTAGGTGCCCTGGTTGTGCCTTTAGGTAGAGGGAATCCCTTTTTGAGGATATGGGCATGAATACACTTTTATTTAGTCCTTGGGAATGGAGCTTTATTCCTAACGTGAATAAATCTAAAACATTTGGTTAAAACTTAATATAAATGAATAGCAAACGTGTATTTTTCGATTGCCAGAAAAATACTATAGACATCACAGATGGCTGAGATATTAGGTTAAGAGGCAACCCTTACAGTGGCTTTCCAAGGAGTTTTGACCTCTGGGTTTCCAAGACGAAGGTTAATGAATGCCGGGTCGGCAATGACAGTGAATGTTATTGCAAGCGTCTATGACCAGTACTAACTGGTTCTCATCAGGCGATCTACTTTGTATCTACGCGTATTCGTAAACGTACTATCGTTTGATTATATTTTTAAACGACGTTTATAAAACGAATTTTTTTGTGTGTTATCTGCTCAATTCTGATGATGTATTTTTTGAAAGGTATGCTTTAAATGTGGATCTATTTAATTCTGGATCTAAGAAGAGGTTTGAGTTAAAATTATTGAGTTATGTTGTCTTCGACTATATTGTTTATATCCTTATTTTATTCAAGAGGTCGCCCGTTGCTCGCAATTCGACCATAATAAATTTTAATATCTTGTTGATAAGAACGCCATCTTCATTTCTTAAGACCAACTACTTTGTTTCCAAACTGTATGGTGCGCCATCTGTGATCTTTTATCGTTATCATCAATATGTTTGTTTGTGTGTGTCAAATGCACGGTAGTGTGGGTAATGTTTTATTTATTAATTAAATATACTTTATATGCATTATTATTGAAAAATATTAGAGTTCTGCACTTCTCCTACACATAAACTATAAGTGTGCAAAATTTTATGCTCCTGCATCCTCGCAATTTTCGTAAAAAAGGGTCCAAAGTTTTGGCATCACGTATAGTTACCTAATTAACAAAATAAAAAAGCAAACAAGACAAGGAAAATTGAGTTTGGTTTTGCAGGATTCAATTAAGCACAGTTTAAATACATTCACATTATTCTAGAAATGTAATAGCATACTATGAAATATGTACTTTATTTTCAGGTGCTAAAAAAATAAAGCATTAAGCAGCTCTCTCACAAAACGAGGAAGTTTTCGCAGTGAGATTTGTTCCGATTTGACAGGAACTAAATCATTACCGACCATTTGAATTGCTCTTCATTGTCGAAAGCCATCCCAATTAGAGGAGTCTTTATTGCCATTTATGCGGCCATATTTGATGTATTTAGTTATTCTTTATTACACAAAAAGTTCTATTTATTTCTTACAATCACAATCTAAAACTCAATTTAGAGGTTTTTAATCTGTTAATTATTTATGTGCTTCACCACGATTTATTTTTACCGATTTTTATTTCCACTACCTCTTTGGCCGAGAGGTTAATGTACACGCGTATCTTTATCGGTAACTAAAAGATTCGGATTCGTATCACGACGGGGGCAGACATTTAAGTGTTTTGAATTGGTTGTTTATTAAATTTATTTAAGTGTCTATATAATCATTCCTAGTCATTGTTATCGTTGATCAAAACACATAACACAAACAAATAATTTGCTTACTTTAGATTAGATTAATTAGTGTAATTTGTGTAAGATTCGGTATATAGGTATATGTATTTTTTATGATATTGGAAGGCAAACAAGCCGACGGATTTCCTGATGGTAAGAAATTCACGCCGCCTATAGACACCAACGATGGTAATGGTGCGTTGCCAACCTGAAGCCGGGATGTTAGACCTCGAGCAAAAGTAAGTTTACCTGCTACCTTACCCTCCGAACCGAAACACGTCATGACAATATGGCGGCAGGAATAGGTAAGGCGGTGGTACCAATCTGGGGGAGTCGCTGCAAAACTCTACCACCTAGTCAGATGTCACGATGCTTGTAATGTTAAGCCTATGCTCGTCTTTTACGAGCTGCGTGGCAGGAAGGCAGATGGTCAATTCTGCAAAGGAGCCCAGACCAACACATTTGTTTATTTTATTTCTCACAGCATGAAAAACAGGTTGCACCTCTGTAAGTACCATGTATTTAATGGCATACAAGTAATAAATATGTCACTAAATGCATAATGTTTTACTTTCAAGTAGTTAGTTTCCCCCGTATTGGTCCGGATCCGCTGAGTACAATAGACCATCTGCGTCTGTGCCAGGCAGCTCATCAGTACCAACAAGACCACTGGTGGTAGAGTGCTGTGCAGCAACTTGAACGGGTAAGGATCCAACGCCTTGCCTATTCCTGGCGCCATAATGACTCTCATATTCTGTGCTGGAGGGTAGGTTAGCCGGTAGAATACATACTTACTTACTTTTTAATTTTTTGATATAGTATAAATATAACTATGAAATTAAAATATTGTAATTGCTTTAAAATCGTCATTTAATAAGCTTTTTAAAAATGTAATACACTTTATTTTGGAAATTTTTTAATAAAACAAATTTAACTATTGAAGCGCACAGACTTGAAATAGACTTTGTAGTTTTAGTTATTCAATACAATTTATTACATTTCTGGAATGCATTTATTTTGACAGAACGAGAAAAAAATATCTTCGCCAGTGACATGATTATTAAATACTTACCTTCCATTTTAATTGTTTCTTTTGTGGTTGACTTATATTTTCAAGTCAAATATTAGTTTCTATTCACTCTATCATTTTTATTCACTCATATTTTTAATTAAACGTTTTCTGTCTTTGTATAAGTTCTCCTTTTAAATCTATTTAAATATCTAACTAACGAAAACAAAATATTTACAGGGAGACGCGTCAATTAAAATTAATATAACAGTTTTATTAAAATAGATTCTATACTTCTTATCGTCGGAGCTTGGTGGAATTCCATTCTTAATGTAATTTATTTAAAAAACACTTGTACTTTCAATTAAAAAACAACAAATATAAAGTTTATATATAAATAACAACAAATATAAAGTTTATATATAAATATATAAAGTTTATATTTGTTGTTATATAGCCCTGATGATGCTTGTATAGCGAAACCGGTTGGCTAAATACTAAAAATAAAAAATAATAAAATATATTGTGGAAAGTACAAGTGTTTTTTAAATAAATTACATTTATTAAAATATTTTGTTTGTTTCTGTTACACTGTTATTAATGATATTTTTTAAATTTACATATATTTAATATACATATACATAATACACAGTAATCCAATCTGTACCTACTCTTCTCCTTTCGCTTATTTAGTATCTGTATCTAACAAACTGAGAAGGATAGGTTCTAATTCTCTGTAAGCTTCTTTTTTTTTAAAAAAAAATAATTAAACTATGTTAAGTAAATTAAACAAAATGAATCAGTACAAAAATGAGGCATAACCCAAGGTGATTTATATGCTGAGGCGGCAAGAACTGAATCATTACCGACCACTTGAATTGCTCTCCAATGTATTCGACATTCCACTCAAAGGATTTTTCTTATATATTTTTTGAATAATGTATATCGAATTGAAAAAAAGTTAGGAAATAGATGTCTTTACCATTTCTTTGCAGTTTCTTGGTGGTAATAAGCCACATGTAAAATCTTTACCTAGCCTAAGAGTTGGGTGTGTTAAAAAAGGCATGAAAGGAGGATAAATGCGGTCGATATGAGAGCGCTATATAATATTTGATGTGTAACGCTTGCTGACCGTATTCGTAACAGTGACATCCGAGAAAGAGTGGTATTGAAAGAAAGTGTTGGTGTTAAAACGTGAAGGATGCCCCTTCACTGATTCGGTCATGTGGAAAGAATGACAGATGGAAGATTGACAAAGCAGATATACAATGTGAATGTGTGTTCCACGATCAGATCACTCGGATATTATCTAAGGTTGGTGTCAAGAGTCTCCGAAACCGGCGTGTTTGTATAAAAAGGGTAATGAATGTGAAGGCAGCCGGACAGGTTTGTCAGGATCGCGAGGTTTGGCACTTGACTCTCTCTGCCTACCCTGTAAGGGACTTGGCGTGAAGATATGTCTGTATGTATGTTTACCTAATCTAACCACGACAAAGTAATAAATATTTCCTTAGATAGAGTTAGGTATTATGAAGTAAAAACAAGCAAAAAAGCCAAAGATTATGAATCTGAGCTACAAATTTATAAGTGGTTGACTACTTATAAATTTACCTACCTATCAATACAAAGAAAGAATGTGAACTCTATTGCGATAATCACAAATTAAGTATATAGGAAAAGTAATTTATTGTTTGTAAATCACAAAAGAGGTCTCATAGCTAAAAGAATTGTTATCTATACTTAATATTACTGATTTATCTTCAAAGGCACAGGAAAAGCGCAGAATTAAATATATTTTCCATATCCTACTTCCGGCATTAATACTAATAATCGCGCTTCAAATGTAGGCCATGAGTATTTGTATCTTGAAGTAGTTCAAAGAGGATATTGTTTGCATTCTTAGAAAGGCTTTTACTTTGTTGTTAAATTCTAACCTAACCGTTTACAGGATTTTTTACTTTCATATATACTTAGCTACAACTTATTAACATGTACAAGTACAAGGAAATAAAGTTAATAGCGTAGCTACTTGCTAAATATTGGCAAAAATGGTGATTTACGAGTAAAGGCTAATGCAATATCAATGTATTTCTAAGAAAAACGTTCAGCTTTCGCAATAAAACAATTTATTACAATTCAAACAACCGAAGACAGAGTTGGCAATTGCATTTACTTAGTCTGTGGTTATCCGCCATTACGCCTGTCGGTTTTGGCGCGTAGCCAGCGCCAGGGCATGACAGGTAGCTCGGAAGTTCATGATTGGTACACCTGTTGACTGATAACGTATTTCTTGGTAATGAGAATTTGATAAGTTCATAGTAGTACTAGTTCTTTATCCTATTTTGTAAATCTTTTGTTAGTTTGTGAGTGCCAAATGTTACGTATGAATTTAACCCTAAAATGAACTGAAATTTTGTGTTCACGTCTGATTTCCTTGTGGTGTTTCACGTCTTATTCACTTAGTTCATTTCGCCTTCAGCTTTTACCGCCAACATTTTTTATTAATAAAAGAACATGGTATTTCTTGGCAAGTATAGATACTGAGTGTAGATATTTCATTACATTTTTTTAAGGTCATCTTTATCGAACTGTACATTCACAGTACATGTGTTCTGTTTGTACCATTCTGTGACATAGGTTTTTATATAACAAAAAATATTCATAACTTTCTCGTTACACGGACAAATTACCCTATCGAAATCACTATAATAACAACCCTAATTACAAAATCGATGCCGTCAAGCCACAGACTACAAATAACAGTACAAACATTTGTATGTTTATTTTTATTTGCATGTTTTGTTAATTTTTAATTATCTTAGGTATTATTCCGAGAGATGTAAATAATTTTTATAAATCTGTGATATCAGTGAGAGAAATAATTTCGTTTAATTCTAACTTTATATCAGGTTTTGATATAACTTGATCTTATAATCGAAGGCTGTTAATTGTACCTACTTGTGTTTCAAAATTGTATATATGCTCGTATGTGTAATCACTATAGTATAAAACAAAGTCAGTTCCTCTGTCCCCATGTCCCTTTGTATGGTTAAATCTTTAAAATTACGCAACGGATTTTGATGCGATTGTTTTAATACATTAAATGATTGAAGAGAAAGGTGTGGATGTATACTTTACAACCGTTTGAAGCCGGAGCGGGCTGCTAGTAAGTCATAAAGAGAGGAAATTGAACGTTGCCTGTGACTACACAGTATGATTCGCAAAACTAAAAAGAAATTCAATCTACTTATTATGAGACAGTATTATCGAGGTCCAGAAAGGGACCTGGATAAAAAAATAAGTTATTTTTTGACCAAGCTGTCTTATAACTGACTTAAAAATTACAATATGTCGTGTCGTTTTGTTTGTTATATTACTCCTCTGAAACGGTTAAACCGATTTTGATGAAACTTTATATGCACACTGGGTGTGAGCATACACAGTTTGCTGAGCCATACCGCTAGCATATGCTAATTTACTTTGGTGTTATTAGATACTCAACATAAGTTATTTATAATGTGCGTTTTTAACAGACTCAAAATGGAGATTCTCAATTTAACTGCATGTTTTTTTAGCTTTTTCTGTGTTTGCTACGCATTGAAACAAAAATTAGTGGTATAACTGCTTGTAGGATATTGATAAAACTTATGTGGGACCATACCGGAACCCTTAGTTATCTTTCGAAAAAGAAAGAAGGACAGAAAAATATTTATTTGCGAAATTTGTATTTAAATGAGATGTTACCAAAATACTTAAGTATATCAACCATATTTTAGTGTGCAAATATTTTAATATTTATAAAAAAATATTATTTAATTATACATGCTTTAACTTTTAAGCCAATTATTTGTAACTAGTTTATTTATTTATTACCAAAACACTTTAAAACTATAATTAAATTTAATCCTGTCTACCGTTAACTAATAGTAAAAGAATGATCAGATCGCGACGTTGTACCTACCTAATCAAATACTTGTAATCTTTTGTTTGTTTTTGCAGTTTTACTACGCGTCAATTATTAATTAAACAACATTTAGGGAACGTAGAAGTTTTATTTTGAAGGACAAGACGAAGTAGGTTGATTTTATTGAAAAAGCCAACACAGAAAAATCGTCAATGTTAAGAAGGCACTTGTAACCTCTTACATAATTCAGTGATCTTGTGTTGCGGATCAAAGAATAACAATTGTCTGAACAATGTTATTTGCCTTCAAATAAGTAGACTTACTTTAAAAAGTAATATTTTTGAGATCAATTTCTCAGAAATTGTTTAAAATAAAATTTTGGTTTGTAGGCCTCGCTTCTGTAGTCTAGCGGTCCAAGTGTTTGACTTGCCTGTATAAGGTCCCGGACATCCCGGAATCCCGGGACAGGCAATAAAAAGGAAATCTGGTTTTTTTCAATTTTTTAATAATAAAAGCGTTTCTCTGGATTGGATATGCGCCCGGTTAGGGATAAGCTTGCCACCTATCACTTTGTTGGAATTAGGGTCTTCGGCTTGACGTGGGTGCCCTGGTTGTGCCTCTGCCTATCTCTTCGGGGATATGGCCGTGAAGATACTTTTTTAAAGCTGAACAACGAATGAAAAAAAGGCTTCCAGATGTCAAATGCAATAGTGTTTTGCCTTGGGCTTGTTTTAATCAACGTTAGTTATAAGGTAAAAGGCCCAGTAACCGTTAAATATTGAACTTAGCCGACTTTATAGGTTTACTG
>NJDD01000610.1:616393-634682 GCA_002245505.1 Calephelis nemesis
CGAATCCAGTAGAGTTGTTACAAAACTCTATCGCATAACAAACTTACTCGTTTCTATGTATAACTTCATTTTCCGGTTGATATGCATATTACAGTCACCAAGTTGACTTCTGAATTTCCATAATATTTTAACGATGTTCCTCATACGGAGCTTAATAGTTGTTACATAATTAAATTTGGAATAGATAAATTAAAAAGATGTAGTTATTAAAAAACAACATTTTATCGTTTGAAAGCGGGGAGTCCGTCATAACTGATGTTTTATAATAATACTGTTTCTTATAACTTCGCGCTTTTAAACGATAACTTTTGTTTCTTAGTCGCATTTTTTTTTCATTTAAACTTCGAATTTATAGATCCTGAAGATTTCGATCATAATAGTCTGACATGTTTCTAAATATGTATGGTTAATACGAATAATCGTATCGATAAATCGAAATAAATTTCAATTTAATTTAATACGAACTATATATACTTTTAATTAAAGTGGACGAAAAAATCTTTCTACATTTTGTAACATAGATACGTAGATATCAACGAAGTTAATAAAAGCTCCCTAGAAATTGAGCATAGTCTTCAATTTCTCTCGGATTCCCTCCCTCATTAAATTCAGACTTGGTGGCAATGCGACCTTGGAGGTATGCTCTTTCGTTTAAAAATAATTTCAAAATTACAAATTACTGATAAATCGATTAATATTCCCAAAATATAATAGGCGTCAAAAATATGACTTCCTCCTCCAACCACGGAAAGCTTTCTTCTTGTAGTTTACGATCTGTGTAAGCGAAATTATTTTTTCTATAGAGAGCAAAAACAAAACTTTTAACTTTAAGAATTGCAAAAACAATTTTATAATTCACAAAGTTTTAAAGAAAGATCTTTGAGAAAATTTATTCCAAGTAAAGGAAAAGTGCTAAAATTAATATATCTTAAGAGAATTTTATCATTGTGAAACCGAAGTGTGTGAGAGAAAGTTATGAAAAAAAGTTTGCCTTTCTTTTGACGGGTTGTAGGATTATATAGGGATTTTCTTAAATTTATATTATTTCTACTAATATATTAGTACACATATATTAGTACATATTATTATATAAAAGTATCTTCACGTCCATATCCCCGAAGAGCTACCTCTTGGTAGAGCTGAGGTACAACCAAGGCACCCACGACTAGCCCAAGACACTAATGCCCGATTTCACCAAGAGCCCCTATATTTAGGGGACATTTTAACGTGTTTTAGGGGACGGTTTTGTATTGAAACAGTCCCGTAAGTAATGTTAAAAGGTCCCCTAAAGTATAGGGGCTCTTGGTGAAATCGGGCATAAGTCCCATAATGTGATAGATGGCAAGCTTATCGCCAACCGGGCACATATCCAATCTTGAGCAATATTTTTTTGTAAGAAAATGTTTTTTTGGTGCCCGACCCGGGATTCGAACCCGGGATCTCATGCAGTCAACACCTGAACCGCTAGTCCACAGAGGCGATACAAATTATTATATGATCTTAAGTACAAAGTTGATAAAATTGCGCATAAAGGTAGTCGAAAATTTAAGGTCAAAACTAGACCTAGGTACAACTCTCACCGCTATCAGACCTAAGTGGTTCCCACAGGAGGGAAAAACGCGGGTGAAGTAGCGGGCAACAAATGTTTGTTTATTATTGAAACCACAGCCGGACATCACAATTTTAGCATAGGGTTGTCACTTTGCAGTATACTTGTAAGCTAGAAAATTGCGAAATGCATTGCAGTGCAGACGTCTCTCGGAATGCTCTAGAAATTATTAGAATTGATGTTAGTTCTAAGAGTACCTCTAACAATGTCTCATAAACTGATGACAATTGCCGAACATTTTCTTGTTATTTCACTAAACCAAAAGTTTCTTTTTGAACACAGGCAACATTTGTAACTCGTTTCTTCTCACGAACAATAATGTATACACAGCAATAGCGATTTGTTTTTTAAATCCTATTATTTGCAGTTCCATAGACATGTTAATCAAACTTGCACGTTATAACTAACTAGCGGCCCGCCCCGGCTTTGCAAGGCTATGAAATATACATATAAACCTTCCCCTTCACTCACTTTACCATTTAAAAAATTGCATCAAAATCTGTTGCTTGATTTTAAAGATTTAAGCATACAAAGGCCTACAGAGACAAAGGAAGCAACTTTGTTTTATGCTACGTGGTGATACTGATTTACACCCGTCAGCGTTTCAGCTGATATTATGTCATTGAAATCAATTCAATCAATTTTTGTAAGGTTGACAAAACATACGTTTCTTACTTACTAACTTCAACGTAGTTTGAAAGAACAATTACATTTCAACATTTTATCTGTAGTTGTAACTATCTTTTTCTAACTCTATATTTCTTTACTATCAATGTTTCCTTATTCAATGTTTTACCATCGTGTTATAAGTAACCAGCCATTCAAAACCGAAGAATAAAAAACAAACAACTACGCACATACAGTCACTCTGTAGAAAACCCAAATAAAATGATTTAATTTGCAATTTCTAAACTAAAAACTACACTAAAAAATGTATACGTATTATGGCGTGACAGGACAGGCAAAATAGTGCACTATGAATGAATTGGACTTCCTGGAAGTTTTCCTGGGAGTTTTATCCCAAATATATCGAGCTCCACACAACACACACCATTGAACTGTTTTATTAGCACCAATAATACACACACTACGTTTTCGCATATAACAATTCAAATTATTGCGATTTTTAGTTTAAAAGGTTGACAACCCTAACTTTAGCGTAGTTAAATTGAATCATTATGACTCAACACAGCAACAGTGAACCATCTGCCGTCTAACTCCATTTCCCTGACTCTGTATGTTTCCTAATTTAAAGTTTGGAGTCCCTCATTCATTTAATCGTTTGTGTTAATCTGAATTTATAATAGGTAAAGTTTAAGGACTCGTTTTAGGTATGCTTACGGTAATTTGTTTTGTTATTTGTGTTGCCTAAAGGTCATGTGCCCCTGTTATATATGTGGACTCTAGTAGAAAGTTAAAGTTTATCCTGCTTGTAAAAAAGTATTATCTTCACGCCCATATCCCGGAAAAGGTAAGCAGAGGCACAACCAAGGCACCCACGACTAACCGAATACACTAAGTCCCACAATTTCAATTTTTAAATTAGAAAATTGGAAAAACCACATTTTCTTCTGTTGCCCGACCCGGGACCTCATGAAGTCATAACCAACACCTAGCTAGACCACAGGGGCGCTTCCCTTGGAAATAATTTAAGAGCAAAACACCGACTTCGATTTCATTGACATGTGATGTGGATTCTGTTGTGGTCACATGAATTTAATGAAAATCCTACGAGCTGTTTTTGACTTATACCGTCATCATGCTATCATCGACATCGTGTCCATGATGTATTTTTGAAGTGACAACTTCTTTAGCGGCTGTGCGCACTTTTTTTGGAATAGGTAGAAACATCTAAACTCGCGTCAGGCGTTGCGACGGTGCAGGGCGCTTGCGCTAATGTTCGTGTTGTCATGTTTGTGTACGTTATCGCAATAATTATAGTAATCTACCACATAAGTGATAGTATTTTCATTCTGATAATTAAAGCAATTCGTGCAAAATTATTCCCTAACCATTCCAAAATATCACAACTATACATCGTTAATATTCAAGTTTTCACTTCTGCCGGCACTCCCGGAGTGCAACCTCTCGTTTTTTTATTTTATTAAGTATAACTCAAAAACCTTGTATCATAAATCGTAATCATATTAATATGGGACCACCTCGGAATAATGAGTAATTATCTACTTTCTCTGAAGGAACCATCAAAATCTGTGCATTGAACTAGGTAATAGAACTACAAAACTAGCCGATCCCTACCAAAGGCACACAAGTACATCGATGTGGATGAAAGATTTTTGATTTAAGTACAATTTACGTACACAATTTAAATTTACGTTAAATCAAACGTAAACGTACGTACATAGTTTATTTATGAAAACTAAAACCCGACGCGCTAAAAATACCTGAAATTTGCAAAAGTTTCAAAGATTGAATCAAGACAAATCTTATATAAACATGAGAATGTATCCTCTCGCTGCCGTATGTATGTTTGACCGCCTCGTTGGTCGAGTGGCTAGCTTACACACCTAACTACGTCGACCAACCACGAGGCTCGGGTTCGATTCCCGACCGGATTAGGCATTTGTGTGATGAACATTTAGATGTCTGCATTTCCGGGTTTGGGTGTTTATTAAATTTATTCTGGTATCTATTTAAGTATTTCTATGTATTAGTATCGTTGACTAACACCCATAAAACAAGCATACAAATTGCTTAATTTAGGGTAACATTCAATTTGTGTAACTTGTCCAGTGTGCTCATTTATTATCTTCAGAATCAGAATCATTGTATAAGTTTATATTATTACAATAGCATAGAAGTTTGTCCATTCGTGTCGAAATTCGACCATAATAAATTTCAATGTCTTGTTGATAAGAACGCCATGTTCATTTATCAAGACCAACTACTTTTTAGTGCGCCATCTGTGATCTCTTATTTTTATAATCAATATATTTGTTTGTGTTTGTCAAATACATGTTAGTGTAGGGTAATGTTTTATTTATTGATTTAATGTACTTTATAAGCATTGTTATTGAAAAATATTCGCTCTGTAGGTACTTCTGCTATACATAAACTAGAAGTGTGCCAAATTTTATGCTCCTGCGTCCGCGCAATTTTCGTAAAAAGGGGTCCAAAGTTTTGGCATCATGTATTAACATATTGATAATTATTGGAGTTTATATTATTACAATAGCATCTAGAAGTTTATCCATCCTTGTAAAGCTAATATTTGGGACGGGCTGATAGTTTATAACTATTTTTGTATTTAATCTTATCAGCAAAAACAACATATTTTATTTTATAATAACTTTTCGATATTAGCAAATAACATACCTTTTCCTTTCTTCGAAATTTCAAAATTGTTTTAGTAGATGTGATTTAGGGTTATCAGAACTTTGATTATATAGGTATTTGATTACATGCGTATGGACATGCAACATATTATTTTTGGCTGGGCTCACATAGTTTCCCAATATTTATGGAACGTGAAATTCCTAATATTTCAGCATTACTTATGAATAAAAAGAAGTCTACGACATTCGATGCAAGTCGCGGATATTTTTAAATCAAAACGTCTGAGATACCAGCACGATTGCGGTGTGAATAAACGGCTAAAAATAAGTCAGATTTTCTATCTACTACGACATAAAATTATAATGGCAGGAATTGTGAAATTGTATTTCAGTTTACAATTCTACACTCTGTTTACAAAGTAAGGGTCTTTGGTTGTATATGTATTTTAGCTTATGTAACATAATTCTAATTTTATGTTAACTCTTTGACTGGCCCTATAATATAGTTACTTTTCCATTACCAAATGTCCAATACATTAGTTCAAATGTACTACATGTAATGCATGGACGTCTCAGTACGGACTTGCAACCATTAGTCTTGTTCTGAAGCGCTAAACTTTAACATCGATTTACTCAAAATAAATATTTTTTGACATAACGCCTTCATCCATTCACGTTTTTAATTACTTATGTTGTGAAAAAAAAAATGGAAAATGTAGTTTTTTCAATTTCCTAAAAAAAAAATGTTGCTCAAGACTGGATGTGTGCCCAATTGGCGATAGGGTTGCCACCTTACATTGGGGGACTTAGTGTCTTCGGCTAGTCGTGGGATCCCTGGTCAAGCCTCCGCCTACGTCTCTGGGGATATGGGCATGAAGATACTTATAGAATCTGATGTTATAGGTACTGATTTTATATTAAGCACTCTTGTCATTGAAACGAAAGATGTTGTTTTGAATTCCAACTTATGTGACATCATATAGTCTATGGGTTAAAGGGAATAATAAGTCAGCAACAAGCTGTAGGTAGCCTGCATAGTTAGCTCAATAACATGAAACCAGATAAGCGAATATGTACTCTTATAAATCATTCTCATTTATTGCTCATTGCCTAGTTTGAGACAGTTTAAATTGTATGATAAGAAAGATACTAGCATGTCAAACATTTCATGCTTGAAAAAAATGTACCCAGGCAAAAAAGAATTGGTCCACAGTAAAATGGACGTCGTTTTTAGAATCGTCATGATAATAAATCCAGTAGGGTTAGGATGTGTCCGTAGAAGTAAAAAACATTTATTTTAATAATATCCATTCCAATGTTATAGATTCGTAAATTATCTATATGTTAATACAAATGCCAAAATTTGGACCCCTTTTTGCGAAAATCGTGCGGACGAAGTAGTATGAAATTTGACACAATTATAGTTTTTGTGTAGGAGAAGTGCAAAACGCTAATATTTTTCAATAATAATGCTTATAAAGTACATTAAATCAATAAATAAAACATTACCCACACTACCATGCACAGATGGCGCACTAAAAAGTTCGGAAACAAAGTAGATGGTCTTGAGAAATTATCAACAAAATATTAAAAATGATTACGGTCGAATTTCGACCAACGGGCGACCACTAGTAAAAATAATTGTATCGGGATAAGAGCCATGGTCAGAGAAAATATTCAGAACCATTCGACACCCACGCGACGTCCTAAATAAGCTAGCCCAATAAACATTTTTGACATTGTTTGCTTTACTGATGGCAAACATAGCCACAAATTATAAAGAGTTATGTACAAGTGAACGTAGCAACCCTTTGTTAATAGTCTAAGCTCCGATTAAAAGCAAGTCACTCCCATCTTTTTTAAAAAATCTGTCTAGATAATTATTAATTAAAATCTGCAAATTTTATGAAACTCTTATTCATAAAATTGTTTATATCAAACTTAAAGTACAGTGCCGCTTAATTAATATTAATACAACCGGAAACATTGCTACCCACTAAAGTTTTATTCTTCAGATGAATTATTGAAAAATAACAGTGGCTGTCCGGTAACCAATATTTATTTAATTTTAGCAGTTTTTACTTGCTCGGTAAGTTTCTAAAATATTCTATAAAACAAAATTTAACTGCAGAATACCTACATATAGACATAATCCTTAAAATAGCTACTAAAAATTTCATCTCATGGATTTAATCCGTTATAGTTCAAAGGGTTGCATCTTTGTCAAAAGATCAAAGTTACGGCTACAATTTGTTTTAGGTGAAATTCTTTCTCAAAGCTTTGAAAATACAAGATTGGTTTAGCTCTCTTAACTATACACAATTTATTCACATTAATAAGTAGTTTTATGTGACACTATTTTTTTTTCAAATATGGCTTGTAATTTATGTAATAGGTAAATATATAATTCTAATTTTAAATAAATGGAACTAATTCGCCAAAGGTTTTGTAAAGTGCAAAACTTGAGAACACCTCGACCAATTATAATATTTTTATTTTTTTTTTATTAAGGCTAAAAAAATGTTCTTACAAACAGAAAAACTGTGAAAATTGGAAGCACAAAAAACAATACTTCATTGGTTACCCTTATAAACTATCGTTAGATGTCTGTCAGGTTGTTGGTATGAAGCTTGCCAGGTAGACTCGTTTCAAATAAAAATAATAAAAATAAATAATATCTCAAATTTGTAGTACCTATATTATACAAAAATCAAATTAGAGTATTTTTTTCAAATGATTACGAACATGACGATGATATAAAGCAGGGATGGGCAAATTACGGCCCGCGGGCCGGATCCGGCCCTTGAGAGGTGTTAATCCGGCCCGCTGAGGGTTTTTTTTAGAAAAAATATGAAACTCCTTAAAATAATTAATGGTCGAAATGTTAAAAGACTATTGAAATTTGAACAATTAAGGTAATGAATCGATACTTCAAACATATGCATTGCGTATTTCATATGTTAAGACTTCATACATAGATTTTATTTTAATAAAGGATTGTAAAATAAAAAATGCCTTATATTATCTTTATACAACGTTTAATAATCGTAATATTTACTGCTATTTTTTAGGTGTTTTAATAAACCGGCCCGCCTCAAGATTAATTATAATTTACTGGCCCGCCACTTGATTTTTTTTAACTTTCCCTCCCGCGGTCAAAAAAATTTGCCCACCCCTAATATAAAGCTCTATGTGAAAATTCTATTTGTAATAGTTTATATGATATATAAATATATAAAGCCTGTACAAATATTATGTTTCTTTACATAAATACTTTAATTTAAAATACACAGACTAAACAGACTAATCTAGAACAATTTTAATTCAGATCTTCTACTATAACGGAAGTGCGTGCCAAACCTGCCCGTAATTAAAATTTTAATTAGGCATAGCATTTCAGTGTTATTTTGTTAAAGGCTTTTATAAGTTATGGCTAGAAGAATAATCTCACTGCATACCTGCAAGGCAGTTCGTAAGAGTGATTCTTTTAACATACTAGCTATTACCCGCTGCTTTGCTTGCATGGCAGTTAATACATTTACTGATTATAGCCCATTAATAAGGATTTTCATACAAATTTTCAACCACTGTTTCACCCCCTTAGGGGTAGAATATTCAGAAACTCATAAATAGGTATCTACTCATTTTAATTAGAAGCCCAAAAATGAAGTTTCATGTCTCTAACTTAAAAAATGACAGTCTTCCACACGAACTTTCAACTTTACCACCTTCTTAAACAAAAATATAGTTTTTTTTTCAAGTTTACTTTTAAACACTGTTAGTTTAGATTTTGTGTAGGTTTTTTTAATGATATGAAATATAGCTCTCTGCCAGTCATCTGTAAGAGGTGAGCATAGGTTAGGGCCGTATTCTTACTGCTAAAGTGGCACTGTCATGTTTATGCTTTAGACTATGGTCAAACCTTGATATCACGAGAGCTGTGTGATTTTTCGTTGTCTATTGCCATAAAAAATTGGTGAAAAATGGCTTTGTGCCAAACGATAGAAGACGTAGGCGTAAGTAGGAAATAATTGTCCTAGTTTCTATCATGACACTATTTTATGTACCAAATCTAAACAAAAGCTAGAAACAAATATTCCCGTGAATAGTGTATTGTGTTTCTAATGTAAAAAAAAGATTGTGAAATAAGGAAACCAGTTAATAAACTTTCTGCAATAAAGAATAAATCTATCAATATCCGTTCCCAGTGTTTTTTTGGTGAAATATTGTTTTAGTTGGTGACCAATGATAGCTAATTTTTTTTAAAAAGGCGAACAAATAGACGGATTACCTGATGGTAAGAAGTTCAAACCGCCTAGAGACACCAAAGGTGGTAATTCCGGGATGTTAGGCCTCGAGAAGAAGTAACTTAACCGGCCACATTACCCTCTAAACCGGAACACGTCTTAACGTTATGACGGCAGGAATAAGTAAGGTGGTGGTAGCAATCCAGGTGAGTCTCTGCGAAACTCTACAACCTACTCTACCACCTACTAAAACAAATATCTCAGTTCAAATTATACGAATACGATACTCCAAAGTATGCAAATTATAAATTTGTGTAAACACTAAAAAACACTCACGGTACCACCACATACCACCGAAACAAAATCAGTAATTATTGTGAATGTGTAATAATAATATGCAATATATAATTTGCTTTGTAAATAGTATTATTATATTGTAAATAATAATAGTAATATATAAAAAGATAATTAATTATAACATAGAGTGTCAAATAATGAAAAATATATTTATTACTACAAAATCAATAGATGTTAGGTATATGCCGCTATGCCTGCATTTAAAATTATTCTATACGTCTATACGTGAATGCTTTAGAAAATCCTCTTCTTGGTTGTCTTCCATTTCTATAAGAATAGTTTATAATCTATTCCAAAATTTGGAAGGAAAAAGGGGACATCTCTACCCATTTCCAAACTCAGGTTGAAATAAATATGTCTGTAGAAGGTCTGGCAAATAAAGATCGACGTTTATTAACTCAAAAGAACCCTTTATCACTTATTCATGAAGATCTCTCTCCGGATATTGCGGTTGTTACGGATTTAATCTTTTTAGGTTGTTTATATATAAACTAGTTATATCCCGAGATTCCTGGCAAGGTGTCGTTTGTTTTCTGTGTCATTAAAAGTCAAACAAGCAGACACTTCCCCGTGTTAGTCCGGGCTCCTTTGTAGAATAGACCATACCTTCCTTGCCAGGCAGCTCTGAAAAGGCGAGCATAGGCTTACCGTCACTAACACCGTGACATCTGACGTGATCTGACTGAGGTGGTAGAGTTTCGCTGCGACTCGTCCGGATTGGTGCCACCACCTTACCTATTCCTGCCGCCATAGCGTCATGACATGTTCCGGTGTGGAGGATAAGGTAGGTAGCCGGTAAACTTACTTTTGCGAGTCCTTACATCCCGGCCTCAGGTTGTCAACGCACCATTAGAACGTTTGGCGTCGTGAATTTCTTACCATCAGGAAATCCATCTGCTTGTTTGCCTTCCTATATCATAAAAAAAACTATTTTGATTTATTTTGTAATTAAGGTAAGAGCAAATTGTCTTTAGATGATCAGCAGTCGTCAGTACGGACTTCGTTAAGGATGCGCAGCTTTTAATCTTCGAGTCTTTTTAACATATGGTTGGGTGGAATCCGTTGATAGCAAGGGGGACGCGTTAGCAGCTACTTTGGATATAGCGAAGGCCTTTGATCGGGTTTGGCATAAAACGCTTCTTTCAATGTTACCATCTTTTAGTTTCCCAGAGAAGTTGTGCAGTTGGATCACCAATGGCATAACCGCTTCTTGACGATTTAAGGATTGCGCCCACTGTTGACAGGGCGGAGCATGTCGGGCCGGGGCGCATCGCATTGCAAAGCACATCGATGCAGGCCGGGCCGCATCGCATCGGCGGATTTTTGTTACTCAGTACCTGAGTAGTATGCAAATACAGAGGTTCAAAATCGTCAAGTGTATGTAAAAACGTATGCAAGCAATTTAGGCGGATTGTTGCGCTGCGATGCACCCCATCCCGGCGCTTCCAAATGCGCGCTATCCTTTAGGCATGAAGGGCGATGCATGCTTCGATTCCAAGTCTATCAATTGTGGTTTCCCCAAGGCCGTGCAATATCCCCCAAACTGTTTAATCTGCTTATCAATGACATGTTACATATTAGTAACATTCGTTACTATTCTGATGACATTACTGACGATGTCTGATACTCCGAACAAGAGAATGCTTTGCGGGACAAAATCACAGAGATCCGAAACAAACTTGTGTTTTATGTATTGAAACCAAGGGAAGAACAAGTTTGCGCGTTTACCGCTAAGAAAACGCCCCTTCTCATATTTCCTGATTTTGAGAGCACTTTTCCAAGAGCCGCAGCCAATATTGGAATTTTTGGCGTTAATATTTCGATCGATATCTAATTTCGCGGGCATTTAGAAGTGTGAAGGTTAAAATGGCTTTCAAAATGCTGGGTGTGCTCAATAAGGCAAGACTACTTCAGTTCAGCCAACTGCATACAGCCTGGTGTTGGCGTGCATTACCGTTATGTAGGAATTTCTACTTTTGGTGGCTAGGTATTTAAAAAAACTTTCTGAGGCTAGGTATTTCAAAAAAACTTTATGTGGCTAAGTATTTTAAAAAAAACTTTCTGTGGCTAGGCATTTAGATTTGTGGCAAAAAAACACATGTGACAGCGGTTCTTGCGAAATCTTAACCACCAAAATATCTTTCAAATAATGTAAGGCTTATCTTAATGTGTTAGGCGTGTGCGTGCAGTTCCAGTTAACTACAAACAAAACATAGCAAGTAAGTAAGTAACTTTACGTCCATTTTCCCGAAACGGTAGGTAGAGGCTCAGTCACGTCACCCACGACTAGCCGAAGACGCTAAGTGCCACAATGTGATAGGTGGCAAGCTTATCGGTAACCGGACACATATCCAATGCCGAGCAACATTTTTGCCCGACCCGGGAATCGAACCCGGGACCTCATGAAGTCAATTCCAACAGCTAGACTGCTAGATCACTGAGAGAACTTTATTTAATTTCTTAATATGCATTTTAAACTCATTTTTTAATGATTTTCAATACATTTTTAACTCCTTAGGGCCACTTGCACATTTTCCGGGTTACATTTATCATTGAGTTAAACTGTCAAATGTAAGGTCATTTAACACTAGTAAGGCGCTAACTCAGTGTTAAATACTTAACTCAGGAACGTGCAAGTGGCCCTTAGAGTGTGTTAATTTTATCTGAACAGAACATTGAAATTATTTAGGTACCTTGCATGCCTATAGACACCAAAACCGATTTTATTTTCACGTTCAATAGATACTTAGAAGTTATTTCCAATTTTAACTGGGTCGAATAGATTAAACTGAATACAGATATGAATTTGAAATACAGATTACAAAATAATATCCATCCAAGTCATTAACGCGGCACAGATTAAAAAAGGCCAGCAGGGTTGAATGGCGGCGGTTGCGTAATATCGGTTGTACTATTTTCGATGGCCGTCTGAGCGATCAATGGCGCCCTCTGGTGGTGTCGCCCTCTGGTGGGTGACAGAAATGTGATTGTTCTTCTTCTTCTTTTATAAAAATGGCTTTCGATCGTTCTTACTCTTACTTTGCCAATGACAAGTTAGTTATTATTAATTCTTATACAGTCATAAGTCACTATGTACGAGGGTCAAACTGAAAGTTCTTAGAAAATCAAAAACTAAGCATTCTAGCAAGTTATTAGTTTTATTATAACTTTTCAAAATAGCGTCCATTTACTTTAATTTACTCTAATTTACAGATGTATTGATCATACATCGCTGCATTCGATGGAACCATTGAGAAAAGCACCTTGCCCACTCGGCCTTAGGGGTCTCTTCGACGGCGTTTTGAAACGCAGCCACTGCTTCTTCTGTCCATAAAATGTTTTCCTCGAAGTTTTTCTTTTATTTTCCGGAATAAATAAAAATCGCAGGGTGCGAGGTCGGGGCTATACGGCGGGTGACCCAGTAATTCCACGTCTGAGGTCGCCAAATAGTCGATCGTTTGCCTGGCGGTGTGCGACGAGGTATTGTGGTGATGAAGGAGGATCCTGCTGCGAGGTCGTTTCTCTCGAACTTTTTCCAAGACAAGTGGCAAACAGTTGTTAGTGTACCACTCTGCATTAACCGTTTTCTGATCCTCTAAGACAACTGTCGCGTCATGACCTGTCTTTCCGAAGAACGAGGCCACCACCTTTTTTCCAACACTTCGACCTCTCTTCACTTTAGTTAAGGAAACACCCACTGAGCAGACTGTCTTTTAGTTTCCGGATCATAACAGTAAATCCAGCTTTCGTCACCCGTTAGTATGTCGAACACAGCATTTGTGTCACCTCCGTTAAATTTTTGGATCATTTCTCGGCACCAATCAACACGGCGGAGTTTTTGAGCCTCGGTCAAATTATGCGGTATTCAGCGGGCACAAAGCTTCCTGACCACTAAATGTTCATGGAGGATTTTGTGCACTTGACTCATATCTATGCCTAGGCTTTTCCAAATCTGCTGATAGGTCACTCTTTTGTCAGTCTCTATCATACGCCGCACAACACTGATATTGTCTTCAGTCGTCGCTGTAGAAGGCCGTCCCTCACGCAAATTATCGGTGAGATTAGTTCGACCACGTTTGAATTCATTAAACCAGTTGTAAACTGTGGCACGAGATGGGGCTTCATCGTGAAAAGCCAATCGAATTCTATCATAACTTTCTTGTTGACTTATATGACATCGAAAGTCATAAAAAATCATTGCACGAAAATTTTCTCGGCTTAAATTCATTCTGACGTACACAGACAATTTTCAATTTGCCCCCAAATCGTAAAACAAATGACAAATGAATGAAATTTATACTCAATATTATTGGTAAAGAGTTCTATTTTCAAAATTTGAACTTATTTTTTTAATATAATGCTTCTAAGTTGCCAGTTCTAAAAACTTTCAGTTTGGTCCTCGTACAAAGTCATGTCAGGTCAAGGTCTTGAGTAAAGCGGTGGCCTAGTTACTCAAGCTCATCTACTGAGATTTGACGGCAGCGAGGAAATAGATGATACACTAATTTCTTGGTGATTATTTCATTTGTGAACTTTCACTGAATAAAATTAATGTAATCCCTACCTAAATTAACAAATTTCATTCAATATAAACACGAAATTCAAATATAATGAAAAAATTACGACCATCTTCATTAACGATGGCGCCAAAACTCCATGTGATTGTTTTTTTTAATTTCTTTAAATGACATATGAGTTGTGTTATGACTAGAATTTAAGGCTAATAGCATTGCTACTACATCCGTGATCGACATCATTGCTTCTCATTTTTAGAGTTAATACTGTTTATGTAATTTACATCTTCATTTGACAAATTCTAGCTCATTATCTAATGGTATATAATACAGGTCATCTTTTTGGCCCATACTTACCAACACTTACATTACTTACTAGAAACGGGCGTCTATTTATTTATTAATAATAACATAATTAAACGATGGTAGAGGTGAATGGTATTTGTGAGGGCATTCTCGAATTTCGTTCAGCGTATAGTGGTGTTCTTTACTGTAGTGTTCCTGTTTGAAAAACCTACACAATAGGCTTAACTTCCTAATTTCACGCTGTAAACAAGTGTTTTGTATCTACAATATTATATGTATTTGCGATATAGAACGAAAGTGTTTTCGATTTCTTTTTATTCTTTTTTATGATAATGGAAGGCAAACAAGCGGACGGATTTTCTGATGGTTAGAAATTCACGCCGCCTAGAGACACCAAAGGTGGTAATGGTGCCAACTTGAGGCCGGGATGTTAGGCCTCGAGCAAAAGTAAGTTTACCGGCTACCTTACCCTCCGAACCGGAACACGTCATGACGTTATGGCGGCAGAAATAGGTAAGGCAGTGGTACCAATCCGGGCGAACCGCTGCGAAACTCTTCCATCTAGGAAATTTCAAACCGTTTCTCAAAATTTAGCTGGTGCTCCAGAAGCAACCCTGTATATATATTTGCGACTAATATTTCCCACTCGTACCATCAAAACATCTATATTGTAAACAAGAGTCAAACAACATGTAGCCACGGCAACAAGCAAAACTACAGTAGTTGTTAAAGAAGGTTCAGGCGGATGTGGATTGATTTTATTTAAGTGTTGTCAGAAACCCTCTTCTCTAAGAAATAACAATAAATGTAATAAATCTGTAAGCTGAAATAAAATTTATTATAGTCATAATATTAGAACCAAATTAGCCATAATATTAAGTAAATATAATATAATCATAGAAGACAAAACTATAAAGGCACATTGAAAACGTTTAAAAAATAGGTTACTGTAGTAATTTCAAAACATAAACTTTTTTTAGAAAGTAAGTAGATATGTAGTGGTTCCTCCTTCCTGAATTTCATGCATTAAAACATGAATGCCCGGTTTTTATAACCAACGCAACGCAATCCAAAAGTTTAACTATTGGTTGTTTGCCCGAAAGTAACAAAGCGTTACTCATGTTTTTAAGAAAATGTTCAAAGTTAACTACCAAAAAACGAGCAACCGTAGTTCGCAGGCAGGAAGACAGATGGTCTATTCTGCAAAGGAGCCCGAATCAACACGGGAAAATGTATGTATATGATAGATGACCAACAATTATAACACACGTGTACGAGTCGAATTTGTTTATTTTGGAGTTTGAATTTTTTACCCAGAAATGTCTGAAAAGCAGTAATCGTGAAAGCAGTAATCATGCGTGCTTATAAAAACATTCAAAATAGAAAAATAAAAATAATTTGAAATATTTAGGTCAAATAGATTAAACTGAATACAGATATGAATTTTTAAATACAGATTACAAAATAATATCCATCCAAGCCATTAACGCGACACAGATTAAAAAAGGCCAGCTGGGTTGAATGGCGGCGGTTGCGTAATATCGGTTGTACTATTTTCGATGGCCGCGGGCGATCAATGGCGCGGGTTAGAGTCGCCCTCTGGTGGGTGGCGGGTAAAGTATTCTCTAAGTTTTTATTGGAGTTTACTCCTTAAGAAACGATTTGAGTTATAAGGCCCGGTACGGAAATTTTATTAGGAATAGAATCAAGTGTAACACGAAAAGTTGAGGCGTTACGTAGAAAGAGACAAACATATATATCTGTAGGATTGAACGTGTAAAAGAATGAGATGGAATACATTACACAGCGTATCTCATTGTCGGGATCTCCTCCTGCGCGATACTTCGTAGTCTCCGTGCAGGAGTCGCTATCTATCAAAATACTGACTATTTGGATCACACTTCTATTGTCTGCGATGATACTAATTTAAGAAGAATTAACATAACTAAATCTGCTGTAGGAGCCATGTGTGCTGCAAGATACATTTCGTAAGGAGTAAACTCAAATCGTGCGTCGTAACTGACACAAACACTTTATTTTTGTAAGACTGATAGTCCTCGAATTCGGTGTATATTTTTTAAGTATAGTCTGTATCACTGGATGATTTTGTACCTGTAACACAATTTTATACTTACATAAAATAAGTATCTCTCAAACAATTAGGTACTTTCTAAAGTAACATTTATTTTGTAAAATACAAATAAGTAAACATACTTATTTGTATTTTAAATACATTCCTATTTTTTGCCTGAAATATATTTCTTCTAAGTAGTAGTAGTAGTATCTTCACGCCCATATCCTCGAAGAGGTAGGCAGAGGCACAACCAGGGCACCCACGACTAGCCGAAGATATTAACTCCCATAATGTGATAGGTGGCAAACCTATCGCCAACCGGGAACGTTTCCAATCCCGATCAACAATTTTTTTTAGAAAATTGGAAATATCCAATTTTCTTTTTGTTGGCCGACCCGGGATTCGAACCTGGGACCTCATGCAGTCAAGTCCAACAACTGAACCGCTAGACCACAGAGATAATTCTTCTAAGTATTTTTCAATAATAAGAAGATGAAAAAAAAAACACACAAATACGTGTTAAGTTCTAGATAGTAAATAATAGACATAATCTACAGGTAGCAAAGATGTATATACCTTTAGTCTATCGTTTAGTTTTTATATGCTTGTTTCTGGTTAGCAATAGGTTTGCCACCTATCACACTGCGAGACTGATTAGTAGTCTTTTCATCTTATCGTGGGTGCTCTGATGGCTGGGTGTACATCTACCTACCTTACCTTTAGTCTAGTACGTTTGTTCTCTACAATGTCATATAGAAAAAAAGTATCCTCACGCCCATGTCCCCGAAGAAGTAGGCACAACTAGGGCACCCACGACTAGCCGAAGACAGTAAGTCCAACAATGTGATAGGTGGCAAGCCTATCGCCAACCGGCACATTTCCAATCCCAAGCAACATTTTTTTTATTAGCAAATTGGAAAAATTCAATTTTCTTTTTGTTGCAAGACCCGGAAATCGAACCCGGGACCTCATGCAGTAAAGTTCAACAACTGAACCGCTAGACCTCAGAGGCGATTGCATATAGAAAAAACATATATCCATAGACTGATAAACATATTACCCTCTTTTGCTATAAATAACAAAGTATCTTTAGACCCATATCCCCGAAGAGATAGACAGAGGCACAAACAGGGCTAGTCGATGACACCAAGTCCCATAATGTGGCAAGCCTATCGCCAACCGGGCTTATATCGAATCCCGGGATACGTTATTCTATTAGAAAATTTAAATATTCATTTTTCTATTTTCTTTTGTTGTCCGACCTGGTAAACAAAAGCGGGTCCTAAAGGAATCGAGTCTGACGCCAAACCGCTAGACCACAGAGGTGTCAATATGCGTCAATATATAAACTATAAACTTTCCAACTAAATTTTCGATGTTCCAAATTTGAAAAAATAAACATTGCTGCTGTGATTGTTTGAAAGTGTTCAAAGGAATAAAAGACTTACTATGCTCACACTTTTCAGCAAACCAACCCTCAGTTTTAGAATGCATGGGGTGAAATTTATATATTATTTTATTTCAAATTACTATTACCAGCATATTATTATATCATATTTTTCACAATTTATAGTCCACAAACGCCAAGCATAAGGGCAAATTATATTCCTCTGTCTTCTGTATAATTTGCCGCAGCGTATGTATGTGGTCTATGGTACTGTAGCCTTTTCGGAATCCGGCTTGTTCGGGTGGCTGGAAGTCATCAAACCTGTGCTCGAGACGATTCGTAATGACCCTCGAAAACAGCTTATAAACATGGCTCAGAAGCGAGATAGGCCTGTAATTCTTCAGAAGAGTCTTATCGCCCTTTTTAAAGAAAAGTACCACCACGCTTCTGTTCCATGCTTCTGGCGTAGTACCTCCGAGCAATACGGAATTGAAGAGCT
>NJDD01000610.1:635896-646640 GCA_002245505.1 Calephelis nemesis
CACCCCGGGCTCCAGCTCTCAACCGACGCCCGTCAACGTCGGCGTCACAACTGGAGCCGCCGGGCACTTGGGGCCTTTTATATTGTGCGATCATCATTGGGGAGTTTTGACCATAACCCGCCACGCTGGTCCATTGCGTGTTGGCGGGTCGCCAGAGCCTCGTCTGTTATTAGCAGGGTGCACCACGAGCAGGTGAGGTTGGCTTGGGTCCCGAAGATTGAAGGTGGGACCCCTTACACCCTATGCTTATGGCGATGCTTACTTAAACTTAAATAATCATCGGCATAGGTGAAAATAGGTAAAAAATGCTCATAAAACATAAACTAATGGGCCTATCTGCATCAAATTTTTATGGGACAACTTCGAAACTATTCCAAATCAAACAAAAAAAGAATTACGTAAATCAGTGCAGAAACCTAGAAAAAATCGGCGTACTTACATAAAAAAATATACCAGCCGATTTGAGAACCGCCTCGTTTATTTTTTTAAACATGGTTAGAAATTAAAATAATATACATTATAGAATTAAAACAAATACTTACCTACTAATGCTTAGGCATTGACTATAAATTTCAATAGAGGTTACTAGGTGGTAGAGTTTCGCAGCGACTCACCCGGATTGGTACCTAACCTTCCGGTTAAATTTATTTGGTCACTTTATAAGTAGTGTTGTTATGTATGTAATTTTTTCCACTACCAAACATTTAATTTCGAAAAAATTCGGGATAGTTATAAAAGCACGTACCACTTCAAAACACATATCGTCTTTTCAATAAACACAGTGCAAAGTAGACCAAGGTTCAACCTGGTATTATAGTCTTAATTGCAAAGTGATACAGACTATAATATCAACTTAATTTTACTCCTACGTTAGTCCTAGTTTATTAATAAGATCGAGAAAGAATAAATAAATTCTAACTGCGCGTTAACGAACTATTGCCTAATTTAGACACAGGTTGGTCCGGGCTCCTTAGTAGAATAGACCATCTGCCTTCCTTGCCAGGCAGCTCGTAAAAGGCGAGCAAAGGCTCACCGTCACTAACACCGTTAATTCTGGTTAGGTGGTAGAGTTTAGCAGCGACTCGCCCGGATTGGTACCACCTCCTTACCTATTCCTGCCGTCTTAATGTCATGACGTGTTCCGGTTCGGAGGGTAAGGTAGCCGGTAAACTTACTTTTAAGCGAGGCCTAAGATCCCGGCCTCTGGTTGACAACGCACCATTACCACCTTTGGTGTCTCTAGGCGGCGAGAATTTCTTACCATCAGGAAATCCGTCTGCTTGTTTGGCTTCCAATGTCATAAAAAAAGAGTAGTAGGTAACTAATTGCGCTAGAAAATTAAAAAGTTTGAAGTAATTCAATACCATTCACACTTCAAAGGCACTTCCACTCATTAATTAATGCCTTTCCATTCGAAGGCTTTGATAATTAAATACCCAATAATTATAGTAATTATTAACCGACAAAAAACAGGAGGTTATCAATTCGACTGTATGTCTTTTGTAAATATATTACGCAATTACTCTGTCAATAACAAACCGAATTTAACGATTCGTTTAAAAAGGGTAGGTCATAATTTTGAGGTAGTCCTATACAGTCCGTGGTTTCTGACTTATACTTATGTTAAGCTTATTTTTATTTAAAATGCCAAACTGTCAATATCAAGGAACGAAACTGTACTCATAATAAATATAGAACCGTAATGTCCAAATTATTTATAGATATTTATTTGTAACTAGGTTCAATACTTCTATTTAGATTATGCGCTTTACACTTTTATTTTTAAATTGGCTGACCTAATCTGAATTTAAGCGAAATAATTAATGATGTAATAACAACTCTATATAGATATCTTAAAAATACATTCGGATTTCCGAAGCTTGACGAATATAGCCGAAGTGCATAATTTGAATAGTACTACTGTACTATATGTTGATATGTAATTTGCTTAATGAGCCAAGATAATTTGCGATTGAGTTTATCAGGCAAGGCTTGTCCTGTAATTTATTTTCGTCGACATTGCGTTACTATATCAAATAGAGTGTTCGACAAAACAACTAACTTCATAAAATTAGTAAATCCTTTTTGGGTCAATGTATAAGTTTCTACAATAAGCTGCATATTAGTATTAGAGATCTACCTTTAAAAAAGTTTAAAAAATGTATAAAAGTAAAATTATGTCAAACAGGCTACTATACGGTCTCAGAGTATTTAGAAGATGAACATGCTTGGTGATAAATGTGTCAATCTCCCACTGCAATTTGTAATGTATTTTGTTGTACTTTTATTACAGTTAAAGTAAGATTATAATTTATGTTTTTAATCTAGTTTATATCGTAATTATTTTTATTGAAAAAAGTCAAGCTCGCTGAGTTTCTTTCGCCGGATCTTTTTAGTGTGTGGCCGCGTTCCGATCCGGTGGTAGTTTAAAAAATGTCGACTCGCACAAATACCACTTGTTTGGTTCAAGTGAATATTTGCGTAGTTTCTTAGCACTTCTAGGCTTTCAAACGCTAACATTTGAACGAAATAAAACCATTTGCGGTAGAAGCCGGGTCAACGATTTGTCGTGATGAGGGGCGGCCATGTTTTTCTTATCGTCTGTAGTTCATTCATAAACTACAAATACATCTTGGCTTCCAGTTTCTACATTTTTTAAATAAGTAATAATTATAGCTAAGGTAAGTTTTGGCGCCATCGCAAGAAAAGATAGTCGCAGTTTTTTTTGTAGTTATTTAATTTCGTATACCTAGATATTGAGTAAAATTAGTAAATTTTTGTAACATTTTTTACAATATCGCCTCTGTGGTCTAGCGGTTCAGTTTTTGGACTTGATTGCATGAGGTCCCGGGTTCAAATCACGGGTCGGACAACAAAAAGAAAATTGGGTTTTTCCCATTTTCTAATTTAAAAAAATGCTCGGGATTGGAAATGTGTCCAGTTGGCGATAGGCTTGCCACCTATTACATTGTGGGACTTCGTGTCTTCGGCTAGTCGTGGGTGCCCTGGTTGTGCCTCTGCCTACGTCTTCGGGAATATGGGCGTGAAGGTGCTACTTTTTTTACAATTTAGTCCAGTTAAAGTGAAGAATTCATGAAGAAGTTATTGTACGATACACTTTCTTCGTTGCCGCCAAATATAACTAAATGAACCTGAGTAAGAAGGCTACGGCTTTATCCAAATGTCTTTCAATGACGACCTTTGGCTAATTTTGATTAATTCAAGCTCGATTTTGATAAATCGGGTAATTTGATGCAAATTTAAACTTGACTAATGGCAAGTGCTGACGCTCATGCCAAACAGTTAAAAAAAGTTATGTATTATTCCAAGTTTATACTACCTGCCTGTGATAGCTTATCAAATGCGAGCAATGGTTTGCTGAACGGTTCGGTTCCCTATCGCCACGACTGTAAACAGCTGAATTATGTGATTGCTCGTTGAAATATAATAAGTGTACTCGTATATGCACACACATAAAAAAATATCAGTACTGACTGTCAAATTTTACACATGAGCTTTGATATCCTTAGCCTACTTATACCAATGGATAATCATATTCAGTGATAGTCTGTTATTCTGTCTTCGAAACCTGAAAAAAATTAACGATGACATTCTCTTACATGAACCGTCGGCAGGACAAAATTATACTAAAATAATTTTAACATAATTAAACTAGGAAATCCGATGTCAAATCCTCATCTGTCTTAATTCCGTAAACCCTTAATTACATACATATCTTCACGCCAAGTCCCTTACGGGTTAGGCAGAGAGTATCGAGTGCCAGTCCTCATGATCCTGACAAACCTGTTTTGCTTCCTTCACATTCATTACCCTTTTCATACAAACACGCCGGTTTCAGAGACTCTTCACACTACCCTCGGATAATATCCGATTGATCTGATCGTGAAAAGTCAGCCTTGGGTCTCCCCGGGTACTTACATCCATCCACATTCGCATTGTATGTCTGCTTTGTCAATCTTTCATCTGTTATTTTTTTCACATGACCGAACCAGCGGAGCAAGCCCTTTCGCATTTTAACACCAACACTTTCTTTCAATTCCACTCTTTCTTGGATCTCACTGTTACGAATACGGTCAGCGAGCGTTACACCACAGATTTTCCTTAGTGGTCTCATTTCGACCGCATTTATCTTACTTTCATGATCCTCTGACATACCCAACTCTCGCTTCCATAGAATAACGTTGGGATAAGCACAGAATTATGCAAAGCGAGTCTAGCTTTTTGACATAAAACCTCGCTTTGGAATAGCTTACCTAACGCTCCATTCACACTATTCCCTGCACTCACTCTCCTCTCTACATCCGCGGTGTACCTTCCATCCCTGTTAAAAGCACAACCAAGATATACAATTTCATTCACTTGTTCTAGCACTACATCATCAACCAAAACTCTTACATCTGTTCTGGCTACGTGACTTTCAAATACCATTATTTTGGTTTTCATCGCATTCAAATGTAAGCCCCTTTCTTTACAATCATCTTCCATAACTGTAACCAGTGTTTGCAGCTCAGATGGTGTAGAGCCCAAAAGTACAGCATCATCTGCATAAAGCAGGCAGTTCACCACTTGGTGACCCTTACGTATTCCCACATTCAAAGATCTTAACCTTTGAAGATATTTGTCCAAATACAAGATAAACAAGCGTGCTGACAACACACAACCTTGCATGACGCCAATATTAACATCAAACCAAGGCGCTTTGTTACCATCCACCCGCACGCGGGCTTTACAGTCTAAATACATAGACTGCACCGCACGCAGCAGGGACCCTTAATTAAATATACTTTAAAATAGTATTACAGTAAAAGTTGCCTGAAACTCTTGAAGAAACCATTGATTTGGTAACAGACCCGTTTTTTAAGTTAACTTTTAAATATTTAAAGCATCTTCACGCCCACATCCCCAAATAGTTAGGCAGAGGCGCAACCCGAGCACCCACGACTAGCCGAAGACACTAAGTACCACAATGTGATAGGTGGCAAGCCTCTCGCCAACCGGGCACATTCTCAATCCCGAGCAAAATTTTTTTTCTATTAGAAAAACCCAATTTTCTATCTGTTGCCCGACCCGGGATTCGAACCCGGGACCACACGCAGTCAAGTCCAGTAACTGAACCGCTAGACCATACAGAGATCGTTCGTTTCTATGCAGTTTGTACACAAAAAGATAATTTTACTTTTTTATTTCTAATATCATGGTGATTTCATTTGAAACTAGGTAAATCGATGAAAGCTTTAAGCAAATTTTTCATTTTATTTGTTATATTAAGTAACTCCCATATGCCCAAACACATATAAATGTTACTGCTCGTGTATTAACATATGTGTTAAAATCATAACAATATTCAATTTTCACAAATATAAAAAAAAAAAACCAGAGCAGGAGTTGAACTCGCTGACTTCTTACGGACTCTTTCTTTCAGAGAAAGAAAAAAATAGGAGTATGCATAGAAATCTGCATTGATACAGGGATTACAGATTTCTATATAGAGAAGAGAAATCCTGCTTTTTCGTAGATTTAAAAAATATTTGATATATACATTTTTTAAAGAAGAAACGGGTATCGATCCAGCTGACGCAAGAATTTTAACAAAATAAATGAAAAATAAAGCCAAATGGAGACTACTTCTTTTAAAAAAAAACAGACTATTAGAGCCCAATATTACATTCTGGAATGGTAATCTGCTCGAGTTGACTTATTCCAGCTCACTCATACATATCCAATTCAGATTTGAAATCCTTCCAAATGTTCCCATTTACCTTGTTTGAATGTGCAATGGGGAAACCTTGTAAGCCTTGAACGTATCGATTTGTCGAAATTAAATAAGAAAATAGGTCGAAGGGAGTGCGGTAGGGTCAATAGAATTGTGGCCCAATTTCGTAAGCGAAGCGGGTAAAGCAAATGTAACATATTTTTCAGATAATTAGCTGCTTATGTTTATAAAACAAGAAGATAATCAGGTGTAATGTCAAAGAAAAAAATTTTTTGGTGTCTTACTTACTTGTGTAAACTTACTTTTGCTCGAGGCCTAACATCCCGGCCTTAGGTTGATAACGCACCATTACCAACTTTGGTGTCTCTAGGCGGCGTGAATTTCTTAACATCAGGAAATCCGTCTGCTTGTTTGCCTTCCAATATCATAAAAAACCTAATATTGTATACGTTCAAACATATTTATACGTATTTGTATGTCCTAACCCCAAAACTACAAAACTTTAATCCGCTTAATCCTTTAACTTACGTTTACAATCCTTTTTGTTACCAGTTCTCAATTATTTGGCTGTGTACAAATATTTTCATTATTCATTCGAATTATCCACACACGGTAGTCTATACGGCCTTACCCTATTGTGTGTGGCTTCACTGTAGACATCCGCAACACTTATGATCTGTTTTTTAAATGCCAGGAATCGTTTTTTCTATCTATATTATATTTTTTAAAAGTTTAGATATTGCAACAAATTATGAATATTTTTTTTGCCAATAATGTAATAAAATTAGCAAAATCATATGTCATAATATATCATATGGTTGCTTGTGGAAGGCCAATACTGTTGCTCAATGTATTGACACTCATGTGTTTTATATGTACACATAATTCTTCTTTTTCTTTTAGCAATTCATGGTTTAAAATCTAAATATATTATACATATTTTACATAATTTATGAAAAATGGTAATATTAGCATTATATTTATAGATTGTTAGCTATTAATTAAAGTAAAAAATGTAATTATATACAAAACAAATAACGGCGTACAAAAACGAATGTTACCTACTTTGAAAAAAATAAAAAATATCAAATAAGTATAAATGTTTTTTTTTTTAATGCAGGTTGCCTTTGCCTAATTTTGTCAATCGAAATCAAAGAGAATGTGGACTTTAAAGAATACGTTGATGTAAATATGAGAAAAATACATAGTTTATTTCATATGGGAAGAATGGCAGATGAAAGATTGACAAAATAGATATACAAAATTCAAATGTGAATGGATTTAGGTAATTGGGGAGACCTAGGTTGACATTCTATGACCACATTGCTGGTCTGAAGGTGGTGTCAAGAGTCTCAAAACGTTTTAATCGTAACATTGGCACTTGATACTCTCTCCCAAATCCCTTGACTTGGCGTGAGGATATGTTATAAGGTCTCTAATATGTCTATGCTAAAATTCATCACAATAAGTTAAGTTGCTTGGGCTTGAAAATTAAATATACAAACGAGTATGTTTGCATATATTAGTATATTAACACACAAACATAAAAACGCATATAATATTACCTAGTTATTCCATGTGTTTACTCACGTTTATTAGAATTACTTTGTTCAGAGGTAAAATGTAGTAGTGTGTAGATATCTCAATACGTTGTTGCTCTCCAACTGGGAAATCTTGCAAAGTACGAAAACCCATCAAGCTTGAGATTTTAAAGTGATGAAGTCGTACAAGGGGCGCATAGCAACATTGCCATGATTCAAATATCAGACAACGTCTGTCTGTCTCCACAGAAAAAAATATACTTTGTGGGCGTATGAACTTTTATGATAAAGGTTTCTGTCATATTTACTATTTACTAGTGGTCGCCAATTGGTCTAAATTCGACCATAATAAACATTAATATCGTATTGATAAGAACGTCATCTTTATTTCTCAAGACCAACTACATTGTTTCCAAACTTTTTAGTGCACCATCTGTGATCTTTTATCGTTATTATCAATATATTTGTTTGAGTGTGTCAAATGCATGGTACAGTGGGTAATGTTTTATTTTTGGATTTAATGTACTTTATAATAATTATTGTTGAAAAATATAAGCGTTCTGCACTTCTCCTACACATATACTATTTGTGTGCTAAATTTTATGCTTCTGCGTCCGCGCAAAATTCGTAAAAAGGGGTCTAAAGTTTTGGCATCACGTATTAATATATATAGTTTACTAAGTACCTTTAAATAAAATTTCAAAATCATATAAAAATGTTGTTGTAAGATAGAAAAATAACTAATAAAACTACTTTGGGTAAAATGATTCATTTATAATTAGCATACTAACTATATAACAAAAGAATAAGTACCTATATCTAAAATTTACCAGGTAAGTAAGAGTCGCTGTGTTTTTGGATGTAACATTTAAAAACAAATTGACCGCCTCATTGGTCAAGAGGTGAGCTTTTTTTTAAATGGCTAATATGTTGCTAACTTCGCGGTTTTTACAACTTCACCGGAGTATTTTAGGCCGAGCAGAGTGCTCAACCCGAGACATCATTATTTAAATGGGTTGGACTGTTCCCTACAACGCCACCAACGAGGACTGATTCCCAGGAGACCGTACCTCGACTTCTGCGTGCTGGTTACTGGGTGGACTTGATGGAAGAGTAGTGGCTCATCCCCGGACGCAAGGGAGATCTTCAACGCCGAGAACGGTGGCGACGGTGTAGTTTAGTGTCTTGTGAGTTTGTGTTTGGTTTGGGCCTGAGAGGGAGTGTAGCGCCTGCCGCCGCTATTGGGTCCCGAGAATCCGATAAGACGTGGCGCGGTCTTCTATGGTATGGCACACGCGGGTGCTAACATCGGCTTCGGTTGGGCAGCCGTTACTTCAGAGTAACGTTCCGATAGCTGAGAGGTTAACATATACGACTAATTCAAATATGCCTCCTAACTCCTCGAGACACGGTTGATATGACGTTGTACGCACTTGTGTGGCGTACATTATTCGGTATCTATTTACTAGTACTATTATTAGTAATTACTACTACACCCCACAGATGTTGTCTTTAAATATAGAGTTTAAATTTCAATTAACTGAAAATTATAGAATTTTTTTGGAGTGAAACTTCTTTATCAGGGTTGGAAAAAATTTTAGTGTAACATTTTTTTCGTTACGCGTCACATTTTTCCGTTACGCACGATCTTTGTTCTTATCCCTACCACGCGTGATTCGAAGTATACCTACTTTCTCCAGCGGAATAGGGATTGGCAATAAACTTTATTTAACCAATTTCTGTAAAGTTGCATATAGTAAATTATTTTTTTGAAAAAAAACGTCATAAAGAAGTTTCACTTCTTACGAGTGTACGCGAGTACACGCACACATTTTTTCTTTAGATACAATATTTTTCTGACTATTATTACCATAATGTAGCTTACAATTTATCACCACGTAGGTTTTCATTATAATTTTTACCAACTTTTCAGATAAGAACAAAAGGTTTTTTTATTTGATATATTACTTCTCCGTAATTTTAAATTGTTTCCAATTCCAATTGAACGGAACGAAGCATATTTTGATTTTCCAGCTAATGTCATTAAAATGTCATAGTGTTGTATATATAAAATTCCCGTGTCACAATGCTAGTTACCGTACCGTTATAAACCGTAACCGAAACGGCTTGACCGATTCTCTTGAAATTTAGTGAGCATTTGAGTAGGTCTGAGAATCGGCTAACATCTATTTTTATAACCCTAAGTGATGAGTGTGAATCACGGCTAATAAAATAGCAGATCAACTGAAACTGAAAGAATTGAAAAGAAATTAAAATCATTGTATATTAAAAATATTTAAGAATTCCAACGCATTAACCATATCGTGGTCTGCAAATATTTAATACGAGTATTATATGAAAAAAAAAAATTATTAACACATATTTTAGTATTCAAACAAAATATTAAAATTCGTTACAAGGTTCATTTCTAATTGTTTAAGCTGCCACAGTTTCTAAACCTATTTAGTCATTAGAAGAAACGGCAAAACGAACTCCTCGGAAACCAGAATCATAGAATAACCTATCTGCCACATTCTGACACTAAAATTTGATTTAAGATTTAAGATGAGATTTTTGAAAATTTGATTTAAGATGAGATTTGAAATGGAAAAGACAAATCAAGTAAACAGAATAACATTTATATTCTTACATTTCTAGCAACAAAGAGTTTCTCAGACCGGCAAGGATGGGGAAACCCATACTATTATTTTATTGATATTATGAAAAGTATATTTGTATGTCCATGACACAGTGATGTTAGTTTTTGTATGTAGGGATAGTATGGAGGCTTAAGTGTGTGATATAGGTTTATTGAAGTGAAAAATTCTTTAGCGGCGTTGCACACTTTTTTGGAATGGGTAAAAACTTCTAAACTCGTGTCAGGACACGTGACCTGATCGAAAATTCTCAAGACGGCTCAGGGCGCTTACGCGAATGTTCGTGTTGTCATGTTTATGTACGATAGAGCAATAGAAGAATATTGTATTACCACATAAATTGTAATACTTTCATACTGATAATTAAAGCAATTCGTGCAAAATTATTCCCTAACCATTCAAGGTATCAAAAATCCACAACGTTAATATTCAAGTTTTCACTTCTGCCGGCACTCCCGGAGTGCAACCCATCGTTTTTATCCCATATCTAAATATCTAAATAGTTATATATGTAAAGAAAAGTACCTAAGAATTGGAATATGACGCCAAATCTAAGTAGGGTACTCATAAAATATACTTTATGGGGTAAATCTTATCCAAATGAGCGTTTAGCAATGTAAGTTCACAGAGCTGGGTATAAATCGCCAACAGAAGCTTTTGCCAAATATATTCGCGGTAATATGATATTCACAAAAATACGATCGCTTTTGTTATACACCAAGAGTCGCCTGTCACTGAGTTCGTAGTTTTATGTCAAGTGATTTTTACTTATCTAAATATATATATATGTATATATATATATTTAGATAAGT
>NJDD01000610.1:646718-658542 GCA_002245505.1 Calephelis nemesis
CTTAGGTACCCACGACTAAGGGTACTCTGGTTGTGCCTCTGCCTATTTCTTCGGGGATATGAGCGTGAAGATACTTATTTATAGTAGCATAAAAATACGTTACCCGGATTCAGATGAGTTCCAGATTGGCGATAGATTTGCCACGTGTGTTGATGGTTAGTGATTTATAACCTAAAGCATCTGCAACACCAGAAATCTCACAATTCTGACGCCGGCATCTTCAGCATACGTAGAAAGTTCTTCTCTTGATCGACGTACAAGACGTTTATGTTTTTTTTACAGTTATCATAAAAAATTCAGTTTACAGACGAGGCGTTTTAGTGCCATCTCAAGGAATATACTTGTAGTTTCTAAATAAAAAAAATGCCATTTTAATGAAAAAAGTTAACTCTCCCTATGGTGACATTCGTGATACCGTGGATGATTTAGAACACATGTGTGTAGAATGTTTGTAATAGGAATAGCGGATGCAGAAATAAACCAAAAACAAGTATGACATTGGAGTCTTGGATGGACATATCATAAGCGTGACCAACAACAAAAATCGCGAAATCCTTGATCTACAACAATAAGGTCACTATGTGTGGTAAGAAAGTTTAGGCTATGATGGGACTTGCATATTCAAAATTAATAAAAGACCAAAAATATTATAATGAAAAAATCATTGGCAATGTTTCGTAATTATTGAATTTTGTTGAGTTAAATTTGCTAATTTTGATGGCTTTTTGTACAATTTTGTTGAATTAATGTGCACGAGTATGAAGCAATTAGTGTATCGTGTATTTTCTCGTCGCCTGCCAAAACTCACTAAATGAGCTGGAGTAAGGAGGCCACCACTTTTTTCAACTTTTGGGTAACTCTGTGACAACTTTTGGGTAATTTTGAATAATATAAGTCCGAATTTGTTGAATCGGGTAACTTGACACAAACTTACTACTGCTAACGTCAATGCCCAAAAATGAAATAAACGCTTTTTAGTTTTGATCAATAATGCTTATTTTATTGTTTATATTTAAAATTGACGTTAGTTTTCATTCACTGCAATTATATTATTATGTCACACATTAGTGGGACCGCGCGGACAAAGCCGCGGACCAAGGCTAGTAAAAATTTTCTTAATGAGGAAAATCTTATCCAAATAAACGCTTTGGAACGTCACAGAGCTGAATATAAATCGTCGCAAACAGAGGCTTTTGCAAAATAAAATACATTCTCGTAGTAATATTCATTTACATAATATTATATTATACACCAAGAGCCGCTTGTACTTTAATATCCCAACTTATTTAAAAATTGTCACATTATAGTACTATTAGATATTGCCGCGACTATGTTCGTGTACAACAGTTGTTTATACGATCAAAGGTATGGTTGTATATTGAACGTGTGCCAGCATTCATCACAATCGATTCAGATATTAATTCGTATTGGTCATAAGAGTTATAAGACAGACACATATACAAATGTCTAAACATTTTCATAAGCTTTCATGTTTGTAAAAGATGTCGTCAGCTCAATTTGTAATGTTTTTGTGTTAGTATTATTGTAATTCATATAAATCTTCTGACAATAACCGACCCAACAAAAAAATAATCAGCTAAATTAATCTATCCGTTCAGGCGTGATCAAGGAAAATAGGGTTGACTTGTATATACAAGACTTGCACACATAGAACTTATACTATTCTATAATATTATAACAAAAACATAAAATCATCTTTGGGACTATTAGAGGGCAATTTAACCCATACAACAATATAAAAAACTCAAAAATCTTTTAAAGGTTAGTAGATGCCTATTATTAATTATTCAAATATTTATTATGTTCATAAAAAATAAATTTTAAAAAAGCCGCAGAAACACTTCACGTCTGATATTTAATATATATATAGATTTAATCGATAGCTGACGAAAGATAATGTCAAACAAAAAACAGTTAAAATTTCAATTGTTTAAATTTTCTCTAGCTCTTGGTCTACTAGCTTATGCTAAAGGAGAATGACGTCGTCGGTATCGCTATAAAAGACTTTGTATTCTAATAAATTGGAAACAACGCAAATGCTTCAAAAGGTTTTGTTCGAATTCGTTATTGGAATTGGATTTTTCTGAGTTAAGAAACATTTGTTTACCACGCCAATTGTTCTGTCTGGGATAGGGAGATAAACCTTTTTAAGAAATTCACACCGCCTAACACTACAGGTGGTAATTGTGCGTTGCCAATCTAATGCTGAGGTGTTAGGCCTCGAACAAAAGCAAGTTTACTGGCTACTTACCTTCCGAACCGAAAAATATGTCATGGTCTTAGAAAGAGTAAGCCTATGCTCGACTTTTACGAGCTGCCTGGCAGGAAGGCAGACGGTCTATTCTGCAAAGGAACCCGGTCAACCGTTGTACAATTTTCTTCAGTGACAGTTCAAAAATAAAATAATCAAAGAAATTAGTATACCATGTATTTCCTCATTGCCGCCTTATCACATTATATGAGCTTGAGTATTGAGGCCACCGCTTTTCGCAAGATCCCTACATGATTTTCTTTAACGATTTATAACTAATTTTGAATATTTTAAACCCAATTTTTTTAAATCGGGTAACTTGACACAAATTTCAACTTGACTAATGGCAAATGATAACGATATCTAGTGCAAAAAGCTAAAGAAAGAAAGAGATGAGTAACCCGATATTTATTAATCGCCTCCGTGGTCTAGCGGTCCGGCGTCGGACTGACTTCTTGAGGATTCTCGGGTCGGGCTACAATATATAAAATGTGTATTTTCAATTTTCTATTAAGTAATAATATTGCCCGAGATTGGATAAATGACCGGTTGGCGATAGACTTGCCACCTATCACATTGTGGGACTCAGTGTCTTCGGCTAGTCGTGGGTGCCTTGGTTGTGCCTTTGCCTACCTCTTCGGTGATATGAGCGTGAATATATTTATTTATACATATGAAATTTGTTAACTTGTATGAAAAACTTCAAAATATGAAAAGAATACAAATATGAAGAGATGTAGATACTCTAGAAGGCGTACGATACTTCTCGTATTCGTATTCACATAAAATATAATAAATATGGAAAAATCTAGTCAGATATGCAGAAATCGTGACATTTGTGCACCTGACACTCTCTGCCTACATCGCAAGGGACTTAGCGTGAAGATTATATATATATCTGTTTGTCGAAGCAGCAAAAATAGCTAAAATTTGTAACTAAATTCACAAACAAATATTTTTTTTGTAAATACACTCTCATCAGAGATTAGTAAATATATATTGTCTTTGCTCCCATACATAGATATCCCAAACTGTCACAGTTTCCTAGGTATTGTAATCTGTGATTTAGTGTTGCCGGAATTGAAAAAACGTAATTTTGTTAGGAATTTTCAGGGTGGTACAATTTGTCAAACAATATAGCCAACCTCCGCCTAACACTTGTATGGTCTACGACCTACGTGAATAAGAGTAGAGTATCTTCACTCCCATATCCCCGAAGGGGTAGGCAGAGACACAACCAGGGCACCCACGACTAGCCGAAGACACTAAGTACCACAATTTACATTACATAATAAGCCTTACCTATTCCTGCCGCCATAACGTCATGACGTGTTCCGGGTCGGAGGGTAAGGTAGCCGGTAAACTTATTTTACCGAGGCCTAACATACTGAACTCAGGTTGACAACGCACCATTACTGTCTACGGTGTCTCGTGAATTTCTTACCATCAGGAAATCCATCTGCTTGTTTGCCTTCCTATAACATAAAAAAGGAAGAAGTGCTGAACCCCTTTCAATGATGTTTTTAATAATTAGAAATATAAGAGTATATTTCATCAAAAATTACCACAAAGATTTAAAGAATTAGTATATACAAAATTTAAAACGGAATTAAAGACATGGTTATGTGAAAATGCTTTTATGACATAAATGAATATTTAACTACATATGTAAATGTTTACATCTTTTTATTAATTTGACATTTATTTTATTGACATTCGTTTTAGTATTAGGACATAATTTTTTATTATTTTATTATTATTGGAATTTAATATATTAATCATGACTCAAATATACTAGTAAATGTAATTAATTTGAAAATAGATATTTTAATTTAATGATTGAATAATTTTATATACTTAATGAATAATAAGAGTTGTATAAAATATTTGCATGGCAACTATTTGGTAAAATAGGATTAAGAGCTTGTTTAGTATTTAAGATCCTCCTTACCCTATTTGCGCAAATAAATGTTATTATTATTAAAATCGGTATCCTAAAGTGGGGATATTTTCTATTAAAGAGCCAAAATAAAGTATAGTGTCACGCGGGTGGGATGTTTGAACATAGTACAAACTTTTAAATATCTAAGTAATATTGATGACTAGTACATATAACACAAACATATAATTTGCTTACTTTGTTAGATCAATGTAATGTAATTTATACAGACATACCTACGAGTACCTATTTATTATTTATTTGTATAATCTTATTTCGCCACTAAGGTATTTTGAAACATACATATACAGGAGTAATACGAAAAGTCCTTATTATTGAAGAACGTATTATTATTTAATGCATTTCAAATACTTGTATCGCCACTCAAAAAGCCTACTTAAAGATATTGTTAAGAGCTTTCAGTTTTTAAAATATCAAATATCTTAGCATTTGTTTTCAGTAAACGATCTCTGCGTTTATAGTCTTGTATGAAAATGAAAAAGAAAATGAAAATGAAATTAATGAGATTAATGTTAATTAGATATTACAAAAATATTTAAGTACATCAACATATGAGAGGAAATATAAGATTAATATTTATAATAATATATTAACAGAAAATCGTGCTAGTTATACTATATACGTTAGGTACCTATAACTCAAGAATGGCAGAGCCAATTTGGCTGAAAAATGGTGAGGAGGTACTTAGCCGAACCATGAGACAAAAGCAGCATTTTAATTTATAAAGTAAAGTATCTTCACGCCCATATCCCCGTAGAGGTAGGCAGAGGCACAACCAGGGCACCCACGACTAGCCGAAGATACTAAGTCCCATAATGTGATAGGCGGCAAGCCTATCGCCAACCAGGCACGTTTCCAATCCCGACCAACAACCAACCGAAAAATCCAATTTTCTTTTTGTTGGCCGACCCGGGATTCGAACCCGAGACCTCATGCAGTCAAGTCCAACACCCGGACCGCTCGACCTCAGAGGCGATTTTTAATTTATCCTCACACTAATTAAAATTAATTTAATTTAAATACATTTTTCTAAAAAAATACAGTAGATACAGATACGACGCTAGACCGTAAAGTGTAAAAAAAAATCGCGAACTCAATGTCATCATAATTAAAGAGATAGTTGTTGTTGAATGTAGTTCTTTTAACGACTTCGCGCTTATCATGGACGATACATTCTGCTTTATTGGTAGGCATCTCCATTTGTGTAGTAAAAGTCAGCCAGTCAATCACAAAAGCATGCAATTTTTAAACTTTCAAACTGCTTTGAACTTTTAATAGCAATATAAATCAAAAATAATTGGTATTAATAAACTTCTTATTCTAGTTAAAAACAGAAAGTTATAAAATAAAAGCTTAATTATTTCTTACTAACATGATTTACACATATTACTAGAACGTGCCTCACGCGAAGTAACAACTTAGAATAAGTAAAATATGAGCATAGAATATAACTATGATCCTTACCAAGAATAAACCTATCGCCTCTGTGGTCTAGCGGTCCAAGTGTTGGATTTGACTTCATGAGGTCCCGGGTTCGAATCCCGGGTAGGCCAAAAAAAGGAAATTGGATTTTTCCAATTTTCTAATAAAAAAAATGTTGGTCGGGATTGGAAATGTGCCCGGTTAGCGATAGGCTTGCCACCTATCACATTATGGGACTTAGTGTCTTCGGCTAGTCGTGGGTGCCCTGGTTGTGCCTTTGCCTACATCTTCGGGGATATGGGCGTGAAGATACTCTTTTTTTAATAATTAAAAAACTATTAGTCGGATCATGATAATATTAATATGGTTCCACTATGGAATATTTTTCAAAAACTCAAAAATATCGCTATTGGCCGAGTAATCGCACAACAAACATACAAAAAAAAACAGTTAAATTGAGAACCTCCTTATTTTTTGAAATCGGTCAACAAACACACTCGCATTTATAAGTATAAAATTATGGGTTGTATGACAGACGAGGAAAATCAATTCATTTCATTTTTTTTGTTTGCAGAAACAAGCCATGTTAGTGCGGCAATTGGAAGAGGAGTTAAGGTTAAGGTTGCGGCAACCAGCCCCAGAACTACAACAGCAGCTGGAAGCGCTGTACGCGGAGAATGAACATCTGCAACGGGAAATAGCCATTTTGAGGGACACCATCAAGGTATTTCGCTTTTAAAATTTAATTACTTTCTGTAGATATGCAGTAGCAAATCGATGCACTCTTATGTATATAAGTAGACAGACACCAAGCACGTCTTAGGTCTTAGGTCTATTCTGCTCTGCCAACATAGAAAAGACAATGGTTTTGTAAGAGAAGGAAGAGCATCCGCAACAAAAACTAGGTAGCTATTTTGAATTAAACTTCCAAGTTTTTTATAATATTGGAAGGCAAACAAGCAGCCGGCTTTCCTGACGGTAAAAAATTCACGCCGCCTAGAGACACTATTAAGGTGTTAATGGTGCGTTGCCAACCTAAGACCGGGATGTTAGGCCTAGAGCAAAAGTAAGTTGGCAAGCACTGATGAAACTCGACCACCTAGTAGGATGTCACGGTGTTAGTGACGGTAAACCTATGCTCGCCTTTTACGAAGTGCCTTGCAGGAAAGCAGATGGTCCATTCTGCAAAGGAGCCCGGACCAACACGGGAAAGGGTATTTGAGATATTAAGAAACATACCCTCTTTACACTAACATGGCTAACTACTATACTTGCAGCAGCTAAAAACGCTGCAAGTAGTGAAGTAAATGCCTGGCAGGGTAAATTTTGAGTTTTGTACTACTAACGAATTTAATATTTTTTAGAGTCAATCCTATAATGCTTTTAACAGTAAACTTCCTGACAAACAAACAAACTTTTAATTTTCTGTAATATTTACCCATTTTAGACTTTTTTTTATAGAAGAAGAGGCAAACGAGCAAGTGGGTCACCTGATGGAAAGTGATCACCTCCGCCCACGGACATCCGCGGCACCAGGAGTGTCACAGATGCGTTGCCGACCTTTAAGGAATGAGTACGCTCTTTTCTTGAAGGTTCCTAAGTCATAATTGACTATATAATATAGGTGCCTTATGGCATAAAAAGAAAGGTTTTCTAATCAAAAATGCTTATGATGAGTTGCTAACCTAACGTGGAAAGTTTCGTATGAAATACACCGGCTACCCCACCTTACGTATTGAAACGAGAAGCCCTGCTCTAGTGCTATTGTAAACACTTTTACACTGCACTGTAGTTACAAAAAATAGTAAGCATTTTGGCCAAAAACAATTTAAATTAATAATTCTCTTATTTTGTGTCAAGTTACCATCCCGAAAAAAAACGACAGTTTGTAGCACTTATATTATTGTGGCAGGAATAGTTATATAGACCGTTAAAAATCTGGGCGAGATGTCTCCGACTCGCTAACTACCACGAGCTGTTGCCCGCGGCGTTGCTCACGTCGTCCCACAGGAAAATTCTTTCGGGGTAAAAACTATCCTATGTGTTAATCCAAGTTATCCTCTATGTGTATACCAAATTTCTTGAAAATCGTTATAGCAGTTTTAATGTTAAGAGGTAACAAACAAGCAGATATACTTTCGCAATGTGGATTTGAAACTATACTAACAAATGTATCTTTTACAGGAATTAGAATTACGGATAGAAACACAAAAGCAAACGCTACAAGCAAGAGATGAAAGCATTAAAAAGTTACTAGAAATGCTTCAGAACAAAGGAATGGGTGCGTACTCGTTTTATCTTATATACATGAATTATATAATCACGTGATACTGCTGGTGTGGTAGGCAGTAAAACGTGCATGTGGTTATAGGTAAAAATTTTAAAAAATGACTGCACAAAACATAACTGTGTGATAGTAGATAATGTTATATGTGCTTCTAGAAACCCTTATGATAATCCGTTAATTTCTTACCCTTAAATTAAACTATCAATTATTATAAAAAAATAACCCTAGCTGGAAACAAACTTGAAGTTTAATCTATATATGAATATGTGACGCCAAAACTTTGGACCCCTTTTTTTGCGCGGACGCAGGATCATAAAATTTGGCACACTTATAGTTTATGTGCAGGAGAAGTGTAGAACGCTAATATTTTTCAATAATAATGCTTATAAAGTACATTTAATCAATAAATAAAATATTACCTACCCTACTATGCATTTGACAAACACAAACAAATATATTGATGATAACGACAAAAGATCACAGAGGGCGCACCATACAGTTTGAAAACAAAGTAGTTGGTCTTGAGAAATGAAGTTGACGTTCTTATCAACAAGACATTAAAATTTATTACGGTCAAATTCCGACTAACGGGCGACCACAAGTATAAAATAAATCTGACGAAGAGTGAATTATGTACATTGAAGATAGTAATAAAAAATAGATGCAGGCGACAGGCTGTCTGCATCCGGACCGCGGTTTACGCCGTATTAATTAAACGGATCGTAACGAAATACTGGTTATTACCTACTTTATATTCCAACTAGCGGCCCGCCTCGGCTTCGCACGGTTATGAAATATACATATAAACCTTCCTCTTCAATCACTTTATCTAATCAAAAAACCGCATCAAAATCCGTTTGCGTAGTTTAAAACATTCAAGCATATAAAGGGACATAAGGACAGAGGAAGCGACTTTGACTAGGTGATGAAGTAAGATAGGAAACCTACTATTTATCTCGCATACAACCTGTGTCTAAATTAGGCAATAGTTCGTTAACGCGAAGTTAGAAGTCATTTATTATTTCTCGATCTTATTAATAATCTAGGACTAACGTAGGAGTCAAATTAAGTTGATATTATAGTCTGTATCACTTTGCAATTAAGACTATAATACCAGGTTGAACCTTGGTCTACTTTACACTGTGTTTATTAATAAGACGATCTGTGTTTTGTAGTGGTACGTTTTACTCCCATTTTCTTAAGGTCAACAAACCTTGGTCATTTAATCTTTGTTAGAATTTTGGAACTGGATATTGCAGAAAAATCATACAGTTGTACCTAAGATTTTATATGGAACAGTATAACTTTTTGTGAAAAGATAGCGAATAAGCAGATGAAGGAAGGTCCTTGAAACTTTTATTTTTATGTTAAAGTTTTTGTTTAAAACTTCAGTTAGAAATGTTACAACATAAAAGTAATAAATAAAGAAAATTTCGTTAGTTCAAATTTCTCAAGAGACCAGTTTTGCTTATAAATAGATACCAAAGAAATTACTGTTTTTTTTTGATATTGGAAGGCAAACAAGTATACGGATTTCCTAATAGTAAGATATTCACACGCCTAGATTCACCAAAGGTTGTAATGGTGCGTTGCCAACCTGAGGCTGGGATGGTAGGCCTCGAGCAAACGTAAGTTTACCGGCTACCTTACCCTTCGGACCGGAACACGTCAACGGCAAGCACTAACGTTATCGCGACATGAATAGATAAGGCGGTGGTACCAATCTGCGCGAGTTGCTGCAAAACTCTTCCACCTAGTAGGATGTCACGCTGTTAGTGACGGTAAGCCTATGCTCGCCTTTTACGAGCTGCCTGGCAGGAAGGCAGATGGTCTGCATGTCCACCGGCTGTTCATCCATTATTTAAAACGGAACACGGCAATAGCGAACAATAACATTATGTTATGACAGTATGAATAGGTAAGACGATGGTATTAATCCAATCGAGAAGTTTTAAAGCATTTCAATACCTATTAAACTTAATTTTTTATAAAAAAAACATAGTATTATTATTATCATCTCAAATAATACGTTTCTTAAATTTATGCAGATTTTCACCCGGTCAAGTCAAGGGTTATATTTTTATAACTGCTTCGTTCCACTTCTTTTGTACGAGTTTAATAAAGTCTCATGTCGATTGTTTTCGTTGTCAGTAGTTTCGTTGTACAATTTGCAGTAAATTGTAGTGTTGCCAGTTTACGCTTATTAAAAACGAACGATTTTGTTTCGAATTGTAATTGTTACAACATAACTCTTCTTATACATTTAAATGAATTCAAGTATTTTCACACCCATATTCCCGCAGAGGTAGGCAGAGGCACAACTAGGGCACCCACGACTAGCCGAAGACACTAAGTCCCACAATGTGATAGGTGGCAAGCCTATCGCCAACCTTGCAAATATCCAATCCCTAGCAACATTTTTTTATTAGAAAATTGAAAATCTCAAATTTTCTTTTGTTTCCCGACCCGGAATTGGAACCCGGGACTTCATGCAGTCAAGTCCAACACCTGAACCGCTAGACCACAGAGGCGATAGGTTATCTATTTTCTTTGATCATTGCATCACATGTGATGGATGGAATTACTTTGCTAATTCTTTTTTAGGGTTCCATACCCGAAGATCAAAACAGGAACCCTGACGGATTCGTCGTATCTGTTTGTCGGTCTATCCGTTCGTACGTCACAACTACTTTTTCTAAAACTATAAGAAATACTAAATAAACGTTGAAACTTGATAATTAGACGTGTTTGTAAACTGCGTTAAGAAATAGACGTAATTAGATGTATTCTGTAAATCGCTTTAAGACATTCACACAGAGGTAGAAAAAATGATAGATGGAGGTTTCCCATACTTAGAACTAAAAATCAAATATTTTTTTCATTTAACCCAAACGTCCATCGGATATGGAATGGATCTATGGAACCTTCAAAAATTATGTTGAGGTTTTTTTGTGATATTGGAAGGGAAAGCAGACGGTTTTCCTGATGGTAAGAAATTCACGCCGCCTAGAGACACCAAAGGTGGTAATGCTGCGTTGCCAACCTGAGGCCGGGGTGTTAGGCCTCGAGCAAAAGTAAGTTTACCGGATACCTTACCCTAAAACCTTATACGTCATGACGTTATGGCGGCAGGAATAGGTAAGGAGGTAGTACCAATCTGGGTGAATCAGATGTCACGGTGTTAGTGACGGTAAGCGAATGCTCGCCTTTTACGAGCTGCCTGGCAGCGAGGCAGATGGTCTTTTCTGCAAAGGAGTCCGGACTAACACGGGGTAAATTATGCTGGCCAAATATTATGCTGGCATCGCATCAGCAGATTATCTTTACATTTTGTGAAAATTTTGAATTATAAAATTCTCGCAATTTAAGACACTCATTATTCCTTTCAGGTAAAGAAGAAGAAAGGCAAATGTTCCAGCAAATGCAAGCGATGGCACAAAAACAGGTAATTATCGGCATACAATTTAAAGTCAGTGTTGCATGTTAGGACTACTAATGAATGTTAGCCTTCCAGTTACATAGTGATGTCCTGCACTAAACTAGTGATGTGCACGTGCTTCCCTACTTGTATGGTTAGAAGAACACATGGGCGTTTTATTTTGTGATACCTTTATCAATGCCACTGTTTCTCTTAGATTTGCTGTTAGTTTCATTTCATTCATTTGTGTCGAACCGAACGCGTCTTTGTACCATCGATCTGTCTAGCAATCCTTCTCGCTTACACTACTTTCACGGAGCTTATTACCCGAGCACATACATACGAGGTGAAATTCGGCCGAACACGATAAATTTGGACACTTCTACAAAAAAATACACTGCATGCTTAGCGCATCCCCAACACACGAACCCTAGCGAAGAACGTCTGGTACGTACGGTTTACGCG
>NJDD01000610.1:658574-670250 GCA_002245505.1 Calephelis nemesis
GGCTCGCGTGTGGCAGGAGCTCAAGGCGACGGCGGACACGCTGCGGGCGCTGCAGACGCAGTTGGAGCGCGCGCTGGCGGCGGCCGGGTTGCCGGGCGGCTCCGCGGGCGCGACCCTCACTGCCGTGCTGGAGACCAAGCAGGCGCGCATCGCCACCCTCGAGCGGCAGGTGGCGCTGCTCGAGAGCGAGCTCGCAGCGGTCAGCCCGCCGCCATCCATGGCACCCTCGCACGCCTCGCTATTCCCCACCGAACCTCCCTTCAGGCGCCAAGTAAGTTTTCTGCTGAACGACGTGCGCGTCACCAAGGACGAACCGCGGCGACCCTGTGACGCAAGACGATCCCGTGTCAATTTCTCGCTTTAATTAAGATTAATATATTTTAATGTAAATTTTATGGTTATTGAAGTGTGAGATTGATTACGTAGACTGTTAATAAAGACTGCCGAAGTCGTATACATCGAACGAGTTCTTCGGGTGCGTTTTTGTTTTGTGCTCCTACGACCGTGATCTGATCATTCCGCTTTCGGTGTTGATTGCAATTCATCGTCAAGTATAGCTTCCCCGCGCCACCCATCACTAGAGTAGCTCACACCCGGCCTGTTCATGTAGTCGTCATGTTCATCAGTCTTTATCACAGTATCGGTAGATAAATGTATCACAATGTAGGCGCCCGTGCATACAACTTGGTCGGCATTTGATACTTATTAGATATTGGATACTAGAAAACTTTCCGATAACGCTTTATTAAGCCTCAAAATGTTCATATTTTATAGTCTTAGATTAAGTGGAAAGTTTTCTAGATTTTGTCCCTGTTCATGTATTGGTGACAATTTGTAAAATACGAGTGAATTTGCATGTAGAGTTTATATTGAAATGTCTTCCGAGCTATCTAACTCTATGCCGAAAACATTTCTATACAAATAGATACTACAAAGCTTGCGTCGCTTCCTCATTGATACTTATCTACTAACTCTTCTTTCCAAAAAACGTTATCGTGTTACAAGTAGACTTTTATATTAAAAATCATTAACTGCCATCACTTTTGCCTTAGTAGATTGTGTGAATCTTGATTTTCCACAAGCTGACTAATATTTTTTGGATTTATTCAATTCTATAACTTTCGGATGGATGGACTTGAGCAGCTGGATGAGTTTCGTTTGGAGATTCAGAGGAGAGATCAGGAGATTCTAGCCATGGCCGCAAAGATGAAGGCATTGGAAGAACAGCATCAAGATTATCAACGACACATAGCAGTGTTAAAGGAGTCACTCTGCGCAAAGGAAGAACATTACAGTATGCTCCAGACTGACGTAAGTCTTGACATTCAGTTTTATTTAAATCGCATTGTTTTCTTCTTGTTTAGCCATTACATTTATGCTTCTAACATATCTTCTGAAATTACAAACATGCTAAACTTTTGTGGCATTAATGTCTTTTTGTGCCAAATTCTTACCAAGGATAACGGTTTTTTAATGATACTATGTTAAATACGAATAATAAGATAACGTTTGAATATATAATGAATATTCTACATATGATACCTATTTAATATGTCCATAGATATATAACCAAAACGATGTTACTACAAAGTAAATCACGGAGTTAGAAAGTTAGAAGTTATATTCTATTTAAAAATTGAGCTTTAAAAAAATGTAGCAGATTTTATCACAACAATTAACTTGCTGTACATGGCTAGTAATATATATACATTTAATTGAACACAAACAGGCGAATTTCCTAATGGCAGAAATAAATATCAGAAATTCTGTATATTCTAAAGACACTGTTCTCAAGCAGGAACTGGGGGCTGATTATGTATCTCAGAGGGCAACTCAAAATGAAAAAGTGTACATCAAATAGTTGTCAAATGACGTCATTTGTGTTTGGTATCTCTTTTGTATTTCTGTTGGTCACTGGAGATAGCTAATATAAAACACGTCATTTGACAACTATTTGATGTACATTTTTACATCTTGAATTGACCACTGAGATACATAATCAGCCTCCTGAATTGTTAAGTTCCTTGAGGAAGTGTTCCAAAATTACAAGTTTCTTGTCTGAGTGTGATTTTTATGTATAGGTAGAAGAATTAAAAGCAAGATTAGAAGAAAAGAGTAGAATGGTTGAAAAGAAGACCGCTGCGGCTTTAGCTGCAGCACACGAATTAGCTGAACTACGAGATCATTCAGAAATCAAAGACAGGAAGATTAATGTTCTACAAAGAAAGGTAACAATTAAATTGCATAGGACGTGGGTATTTTTGATAGAACATTATACCTAAAGATCCCGTACATTCCGTACTGAAAAAAACCTTTTTTTTTCTTAAATATTGACGCAAACTTAGCCAAAATAAACAATTAAAGATAAAAACGTTGTTTTTGCTGATCAATGCATACATACATGCACGTTATAATACACATTTAAAACTAGATTCAAAAATCGAATGTAAATAAATTAAAATATGTATTTCCAACGCCCTAATATTTCAAAGCTGCATTAAATTTTGACCAGTAAATTCATCTGACTGGCTCTGTTAATATCTGTCACTTTTCCCATTTGTATTTAGTTATTTTATTTTATTGATGTACTCGTTTGAATAAATCCAATAGTTTTTAGAATTATTTTTGTAGTGTAATGTTTTATTATGTTCAAAAAAAAATAGATTTTTAAATAATTTGCTATATTTTTACGTATGCTATTGTTATTTTTTAATTGATTTACGTGTTTGTGCTCATTTTATGTCATACTGTGGTTATATATATATATATATATATATATATATATATAACATATTAAATAGGTATATATATATATGTGTGTGTACATTTGATTATATTCATTACTTAGTAGCCCAAAATAATAAATATTTGTAAATTATCACATGTAGTACCAAAATTATGAAAAGAAGCCTTAATCATAATTATTATTATTTTTAGTCATTATGCACTAATTTTACCCAATGAATATAATCAATCATTGTAATTTGTGCTAGCTGAAAAAAATATTTATTTTGTGTATAGCATAAGCAGGTAGTTAAAGTTCCTCTATTACACATTCCTATTAAACTAAATCTCTAATTTTATTTTTATCTCTAGCACCTGCCACAATAAATTTAGATTATGTTATATTCTTGTACCATCTTATTAATAGATAAACACGGAGTAAAGGACGCCAAGGTTCAACCTCGTATATCTTTATTACAATCTGATACAGAATATGATATTAACTTAATTTTTCCCTTACGTTAGTCCACGCTTATTAATAAGACGGTTAGTGTTTGTGTCAACTTTTACATTCCTATTATTGAGTCGATTTAATATTATGTAAATCACTGCAAATTATTGTGGCTGTTTAAAATTACACTAAAATTTAAAAAAAAGTTAAATAACCCTTGACAAAAACTATATTTAATATAGCTAAGAACTTTTCATACCAAAATTGGCATCAAAACCGTTCCACCAATTTAAAAGTAATAAACAAACTCACGCAGAAATTTATCTTTACGTTCTTCAAACAGTCTTCGTACTATTAAAGAGTTAGATGTAGATTATCTATTAATTTTGCTAATTCTGCGGAACCCGCGTAACTGTTGAGAGATTATCCAGTGTTTCACGAGTAAATCTTCGAAGTAATACCGGATGGACGTTTTATTCCGCGTAGAGATATAAAATCTCAAAAATGTTGTGTGTGTAACAGATTAAAATTTAAATAAATACAGTTAGTTATTATCGTTACCTACACATATTTTCAATTCTAAATGATTGTGTCATGTTCTCCAGCAGAGCCAGCCTAATAAGCCAGATCCACCTTAGACTTGTACTCAGAAACTGTAAAGGATATTTACTGCTTAGATTATAAAACAATAGGATTTACTAGCGAAAATCTCTGTGTTGATGCTTCATATAGAACACTTTATGAAACATCGCGTAGAGAAACATCATTATTAAATAGCAGTTTTATTATTTCAATTCATTTAATAAAAACCTACAAACCAAATGTTACCTACAAAATGTTACTAAAATGTGATGCTTTTTATTCCCCCTATTACCTTATTAGGTGCAGGTACTAAAGCATTTTTTACCGGCTTCAAATAATTAGAGGCAGTAAGAACTGCAGAAACCTTGATTTTTTATGTTATAGGAAGGCAAACAAGCAGGCGGATTTCCTGATGGTAAGAAATTCACGCCGCCTAGAGACACCAAAGATGTTAATGATGCGTTGCCAACCTGAGGTCAGGATGTTAGGCCTCGAGCAAAAGTAAGTTTACCGGCTACCTTATCCTCCGGACCGGAACACGTCATGACGTTATGGCGGTAGGAATAGGTAAGGCGGTGGTACCAATCCGGGCGAGTCGCTGCGAAACTCTACCACCTAGTAATTCCTGATTCATTTTGGTACCAGTCGCGATAACTTGAGCTAGCTTGGTTTCGAACTGGTGCCATTTAAATTTTATCAGAATCCTACAAGTCGTTTTTGAGTTACACATGTATAATGCATACAGTTTTACGTAATGATGAAGTAAAAAAATATGCATTACTAAGTATAATTCCAATACAACTAGTTAGATCATGATAAAATTAGCATGGGATCATATGGGAATCATGACCTATCTTTATAGAAAAAAGAAATCAAAAATCGGTTGGTTACTGACGGAGTAATAGTGTTACAGACATATAAAAAATATGAAAAAACCCATATCGAATAAAGAACCTCCTCTTTTTTGTAGTCAGTTAAAAAGATAGCGCACAACTAGGCGGTTCTAATGAAGCATCTTTAGTAGTACTCGAACAGAGATTTCTCCAAAAATATCTTACTATTTCAAAATACGAGTGGTCGAGTACGCTCCTGAGCGGAGTCACTCTTACAGCAAAATATTTCTAAGTACAATTATACGCCGCATACGAGTGCTTTACGCGTTGTATATACAGTATATAAAAAAAAAACAATTCATTGGTATCTACTAAGCTGGCTCGACTGAAGCGCATGCTACCATTACTTAATAAAGTATTTTGGTACTTTTTTGACCCCCACAATTCTCCACTTGGTGAGATCTCAATTTACCCTCTCACCTCCCAATTTCTAATGGCATTTTAAAAAAGTGTATGCGTTTCCAATGTAAATATGTTAAATTTATTTTAAAAGAAATACCATGCTTAGTGTTTTCATTTAAGTTCTTACATTTAAAAAAAACGAGAAAAATTTAAAAATTGCAAAGGGTTACAAAACACCTTCAAAGAAAGCAATCATGATGTAATGAAAAAGCATGGGTTATTTTATAAAAAACCTGAGATGAAATCCAAGAAAACTTGATTAAATCATAAGAAAGTTGTTTGAATATAAGAATAATATAAACAATGTACATTTTTGCAAAAAAAATAGATATATTGTAATTTCTGGGAATGAAAACTAGTATTAGTAGAATAGAGAAACGTTAGATACGATTGTTAACTTAATTAATAGTGTTACTATTAGTCGCAATTTTAATTTTGCTTGCGTATAAAAAATACGTGATATTTGAAGAGCCTCCATTACTCCCATCTGCCAAGTCTTTTAAGTATGATGAGATGAGATTTCTTTTGATCCCTTTGATCTCCTTTATTAATTTACTAACTTCCATCCGCGACTCCGCCCGCGCAGATGTCAGTCTTCGCGTGATAAAACTAAAAAAATAAGATTTTTTTACGTATACTTCCAGGATAAAAAGTATCCCATTTTATGCCCAGGATAATAAGGTATAATCATAGCAAGTTTCATCGAAATCGAACCGTTCGTTTTCACGTGATGCCGGAACACACAGACAGACAATAAATTGTTTAATCACATAATATTTGGGTTTGGTTTTAATCCAGTAACACCCCCATGCTATTTCTTTTTTTTAATATTTTCAGTGTACAGAATTGACCCTTCTACAGATTTATTTATATGTATAGATTAATTTTCGCGAATTAATTACATTCGGTGTCACAGTTATGTGAATCAATACACTTTACAAGTGTATATTCGCACCTAAAAAAAATTGTAAAATTTTAACTGAATCGTAATATTTATCCTTGACGCTGCGGATCATAACTTTATATTTTGATGACGTTACATAAAAGTTTTACGATCATCCTTTAAAAGTCTGAAAACTCTTCTTGATCGTTCCGTTTAAATTTGAGGTATCTTTTTTGTCACCTTTATACGTACGTTGACATTGTTGTTTGTTTTATATTACATTGTAAGTGCTAGTTTTTTGTGTAGTGTTTTTAGTTATTATTAATATATTATTATTTAAAAGGTATGTTTATTTTCTTTTTAGTTTTTTTTGTCTTTTTTTATTATACATTTAAAAGGACAAAGTCAATTAACCTAAAATATTTTACAGATTGAAAACTTGGAAGACTTGCTTAAAGAAAAAGATAATCAAGTAGATATGGCTAGGGCAAGACTAAATGCAATGCAAGCCCATCATTGTTCGTCGGAAGGAGCCTTGTCCTCGTTAGAAGAAGTGATTGGTGACAAAGAAAAACAAATTCAACAGCTCAGAGAGCAAAGAGATAGAGCTGAACACGAAAAGAATGAAGAAAGAGAATTGCATGAAAGAGAAATAGCTGACTACAAAATGAAACTACATGCACTTGAAAGTGAGGTTGAAAAACTTGGGGCCAGGTTAGAAAGAGCACAAGCAGAAAAAGATAGACTTGAAGCCAAACTGGAAAGCTCGCAATCTGAGTTAGGAAAATCTAAAGCTGAGCTTGATAAAGCAGCAAGTGAGGTTGGTAGATCAGGTGCTGATTGGGAAGCAGCGAAGCAACGACTAGCCAGATTAGAATTGGAAAATGAAAGGCTTAAGCATGAACTAGAAAGATCGCAAACTACTTTTGGGAGAAGTACATTAACTACCTCGCAAGAATTAGATCGAGTTCAAGAAAAGGCTGACAAAATATCAGCAGAGCTAAGGCGAACACAGGCCGAGCTGAGAGTGACTCAGGCTGATGCTGAAAGAGCTAGATCTGAGGCAAGTGGTCTTCAAGATAAATTAGAAAAATCTCAAGGTGAAGTTTATCGCCTTAAAGCAAAACTAGAAAATGCACAAACTGAACAAGACAGCTTGAAAGAAGAGTATGATCGGTAAGTACTCTATGTTTAAATGTTCTTAATATTCGTAAACTATTAGGCGGAAAAAAATAAAACATCTAGATATTAAACGATAATTTTAAGTTATGTTATTACTTTTGTGAAGATTAGTAACTTTCAATTATAGTTATATAATTAGTAGATATTTATGTTAAAAAAAATCATTTATACACACAGTTTAATTTTAAATCAATATAATATTTACCCATAGCTTGTTATCTCTCACATTTTTTCATAATTAATTTAGATTTTACATACATATATTGATATCTTCACGCCAAGTCTTTTCCGGGGTAATCAGAGAGTATCGAGTGCCACCTCGCGATACTGGCAAACCTGTCTGGCTTAATTTAAATTTTAGTTAATAAATGCACATTCGTCGAGCTTGGTCTAAAGGTGGTTCAAAAACTTTCTTATTTCTGTGGATAAAATATGAGTATGCCAAAAGTTTTTAGTCGTAATGGGTAATATTGCTTTTTATTCAGAATTACTCACCTTTCGTATATTAATAGTAGCCGATACGGCGTACTTCGTTCACTTGGGACTCGATACTAGTCAGACTCGGTACTACCTGCACTTGGCGTGAAGATGACGTGCACTTTCAAATAAACATTCTGGATTTCAAGTTATTTAGTCAGTATACTGTATGCTGTTATAGCTTTAATTTCTAAACAAGAAAAACGTACGTCTAAGAAAATAAGGGACAATCTTTAAACACATCCCACAAAACAAACAAGGAGTTTAAAAAACCGAACTACATGTTATTGAGTTATTCTAAACCAATTTAGGTTTAGACTTTAGCACCTTTTCCACCGAAACTCTTATATCAAGCGGGATAGAAAGTATCTTATACCTTCCTCGAAACAAAGTATGCGCAGATACAAAAAGGTGGACAGACAAACATTCTAAAAATGCTAAACATGGGTTCTGCCGGTCCATTATAATAGTAAGTAATAAATATCACTGGACAAGTCACATGAATTGAATGTAACCGCAAAGTAAGCAAATTATATGCTTGTGTTATGGGTGTTAGTCAACGATACTAATACATAAAAATACTTAAATATATAAGAAATCAGAATAAGTTTAATAAACACCTAGACCCCATTGTAGTCGGCTTGATATTTTTTTTTCAATATCTGCAATGTAGAAATTCAATTAATTATTAACACTCCATATATTGTATTATCTTTCTTTAACTATTGAATTATGTTAGGTACTTGTAGCATTGCTAAACCTATTGTAGTCTTTGATATATGATCGACAAAGCACTACGGTAACTTAGAGATATAGTCTTTGAAAATTATTTCAAAATGCAATAAAATAAAACTTTAAAGTCGATCAAATTTTTTCAGCTTACAATCTTCTATAAGTCGGCTTCATTCTGAACGAGACAAAGCAATCGCAGAGCTAGAAAAGGCTAGGGAAGAGTTAGAAAGAACTCAAGCAACACTAGGAAAAGCACAACTGCAACAAGACAAATTACAAGCATCACTGGACTCGGCACATTCTGAGATAGATAAATTGCAAGAAAAGTTAGATAAATCAGCTGTTGAAGTAAGGAAGGTAAGATTTACTGGACTGTCATCATTTTTACTTTCTTCAAGCAGAAACTTTTTGCCTATTGATAATATATTATTTAAATCATAGGTGATCTCGTATGTATAAAGCTAGTATTTAAACCATGGTATTTGCACAAAATATATTTGAAGTCTGACTCTTTAGGACTTTAACATTTTAGCTTTCAAATCTAAAATTTCGATACGTAAATTAGAAAAAAAATCGTAATCGAATCGAAAGAATGTACAAAGCCTGAGTGTCCTTAATTTGAACAAAAATTTGTTTTATTCTTATCTATATGAAGGATTACCCCACATCAAATTATGTGATGAGATCAAGAATGAGTCAACGTTTGACATTTTTATACGCGTTTTGTCAGAAAGTTGTCTATTAGCTGTGTTTTGATGTTTAATCATAAATTTCATTGAGGGTAGTAAAGCTTGTAAGAAAACATTTAGCAGAAGCGTATCTTTTTATTTTATGCTTTTTGATTATGTATTCTAACCAGGTCTCGTAATATCGAAACAAATCCCTAGCTTAGGAAACTGGATAAAAATAATGGAAAACGTAATGGAGTAGCAGTACTTGGGATAAATTAGGTCGAGGCCTCTATTCGCACATATTTCTATGACACACTTTAGGATTTTTAGTACCTAGACCAGATAATTCTCCAATATGTCGTAAATCCATAGATTAAATGTAGCTACTGAGTGTAACTTCCAGTAGTGGTCTATAGTTTAATGAGTATTGCGCTCTTAATCAGCACGTTAAAGCTTACGTTAACCATCACTTAGGTAGGGGCTGGTAAGAGTTAAATTTATCGCTAACGCTTAACAGTCAACGTTTTTTTTTAATGGAAGGCAAACAAGCGGACGGATTTCCTGATGGCGAGAAATTCACGCCCCCTATAGATACCAAAGGCTGCACGTTGCCAACCTAAGGCCAGGATGTTAGGCCTCAAGCAAAAGTAAGTTTAGCGGCTACCTTACCCTCCGAACTGGAACACGTCAACGGCAAGCATTGGACGTTACGGTGGCAGGAATAGTTAAGACGGTGGTGCTAATCCGAGCGAGTCGCTGCGAAACTCTACCACCTAGTAGGATGTCACGACGTAAGTGATGGTAATCCTGTGCTCGCCTTTTACGAGCTGCCTGGCAGTAAGGTCTATTCTGCAAAGGAGCCCGGACCAACACGGGGAAAAACGTTTAGACAGATACATACATGTACACATATTTACATTGTATATGACGATATAAATAAAGACAGTATGGTCTTTATTTATTTCCCCGCAAATTAACGGATTGCTTGAAATATACAGTTAACAGAGCTTTTTATTTATTTCAGTTACAAGTTGATCGCGAAAAATCTGCCTATGACTTTGAGTCATTACAATCACAATTGGATAAGGCTTTAGGTCAAGCAGCCCGACTACAGAAAGAAAGAGACACTGCCCAACTGGATGCTGATCGGTTTAGAGACAAGCATGAGAAGGCACAAGTAAGTAAAAGATTGAGGTATCCAATTTAAAGTTCTATAGACTCATCCGATGGTAGGACATACATGGCACTTATATATCTTCAAGATGAAAACACTTCAATCGCAAGCAATGACGTTATGGCGTCAGGAATGGGTTAGTTGACAGAAAACCGTACTAATGGCAAGTATTACTCGCAGGTCTCAACGTAAGGCAAAATACTACTAAAACGTAATGTACAATAGTACCTATAAAAAATCAGCAATATACAAGTATGCCAACTCAAGAAACATAATATTACTCTATTGAAAAAATAGACTAAAAAAGAAACAAGGAGTATTTACAAATTTAAAAAATGTCAAAAAATAAAATTTTTTTTCACTATAACGCAAGCTATAACGTCAAATTAAACCTTCAAATATTTTAGTCTACCTTTAATTATTGATCAGATCAGATGAAACTGCATTTGAACATTAATATGATCAAAACCTGTATAAGCGACGTACATGACATTTAATATTCTAGATAAGCTCAAATGTCTGTCAAATTTTAAAAAGCGTGCAAAATTATTGTTTGCAAATAACACCATTTTCAATTTGTGAAAGGATCAAATCAGCACTAATGTACTATTACACTCTATTCTGTTTTTTTTTTCTTAGAATTTAACTTGGTTAAATTTGAAAAAATATTGAAATCTTACGAACATGTAACTTTCCAACAGTATTAAAATATTGTTGAGCTTAAAGTATATCCAGTCCGCATAAATACTCTACGCACCAGCAATATTTAAGTCTGGACACTGTGGCGTCTCTCTAAGTCATTACTCACTCGATTCGTCTGCCGTTTATATATAATTTGGCTACGCATCAACTTCTTGTACGGATATAGGCTTGACTTATTAAATAAACACCATCTTTAAAAATACCTGTACGATGAAGACATTCCAAAGAAATTTTTGAACAGGTTACGATAAAAGGACGATCCTTAATCCTAAACTTTTTCGTTTTAAATTTTTATCTCTCCACTATTCCTTCTCAAACTTAATATTATGTTATTAGAATTTTGGTATAATGATATTTTCCTTGCAAACTTCAACGAGGCTCTTTAAGTATTTAATGACGTCATATTAATTGATTATTATGTAATAAGGTGGATCAACTGATGATCACTTTGTGTATTCATAAAATTTTAAATTAAAAATGCGTCCGCAATTAAACTTTTAAATCATTAATTTTCAGGCACTTGTGGCGCGTGTACAAAAAGAAAGAGACAATGCGCTAGCAGAAACTGCAAGTTGTCGAGAACGCGTTGAAGCGGCAAACGTAGCGGCGGCAAGAGCTGCTCGAGATAGGGATAGTGCTGCTACAGAACTGGACGTGCTCAGAGAGAGATGGGAGAAGGCACATCAGCAGCATCAGAAACTGACGGTATATCTGGAAATATTAGAAAACAATAGAATCCATATGCATCATCTAACTATAACGTAGTTTATATATATATAAAATATATAATATATATATATATA
>NJDD01000610.1:670279-690093 GCA_002245505.1 Calephelis nemesis
TATAAATATAAATTTCACATTATAAATAATTTTCTTTTCAGATGGAAAGAGATGACGCATTAACTGAAGTTGAGATACTTAAAGAAAAATTAGACAAGGCTCTGTATTCCACACAAAAATCAATTGAAGAAAAAGAGAGTGCGCACAAAGAATACGAAAAAATGCTTGAAAAGTATGATAGGTACATTTTTCTATATGTCGTCTTGTGTTGGTGACGATGTTTTGTGTGTAGTTGCAACCGTAGTCAAATGTACAAGTAAAATATATATATTTGTCGCTTGTTACAGATCTCAAAACGAAATCTACCGGTTGCAAAACAAGATCGATATTCTCGAATCAGACAAAGATCGCCTAGAACTAGAATTAGAAAAACAAGTACATTTATCTACAAAGTCAAGAGAAGACCAAAGAAAACTGCAGGATGAGCATTCTAGATTACAAGAAATGTATGACAGAGCTTCTTTACAGTTGGGTCGAACTAAGGAAATGGAAGAAAAAGCCAAAGAAGATATGGATAGGTTGAGTGTTGATATAGAAATGGTTCGTGAACGTTATGAAAAGGGTCAAATAGAACTAAGAAGACTTCAAGCAGAGAAGGAAAAACTGGTTGCTGATGGGGAACGCTTACAATTTGAATACGATCGAGCTATGACACAATGTGGTAAAGCACAAGCATCTAATGAAAAAACGCAAGAAGAAATGGCAAGGGTACAATTAGAATTAGAGAAAATGTATGACAAACACGATAAGGTGTCAGCAGAATTAAGAAGAGTGCAAGCCGAGTTAGACAAAGTTAAATCTGACGCTTCAGGGGCTAGAGAAGAAGCAGAGAGATATGCTGCACGATATGGAAAATATCATGATACCAAAGAAGAACATGAACGAACAAAACTAGAAGTAGAACGACTTCGCACTCGTTTAGAGAAGACTACTTTAGAACTGGAACGAGCACGAAAGGCTGAGGAGGAGGTTACTCGCCTTCGTTCGGAGCTAGACCGCGTCGAAGGGCTTCGAGGTAAATACCAATTCGAACAGGATAAATGGAGTACGGAATTAAACAGAGTGCAGGTTGAACTTGAAAAACATCGAGAACGCTACGAGGCTTCGCAAGCAGAAATCCAACGTCTTCAAAGTGAAAAGGAACAAGCTGAGACGAAATTACATGAATTGAATATTCAGTTAGAATTATCAAGGACTGAAGTGAGCAAACTTAATGCTGCAATGGAAAAACAGAGGGCAGATCTTGAACGCGCTCATATTGAGTGTGAAAAATTCAGGGACCGGTGCGAGAAATTGAAATTGCGTTCAGAACAGCTAGATAAAGATAATGAAAGACTAAAAGGCGAGCTGCAACAAATTGAAAGAATGAAACTGCAAGCAGTTGCTGGAGATAAGGCGAGAACAGAAGACAGGCTGGAAATAGAACACCTAAGAGATAAACTAGAAAAGGCAATACAAGCAAGAGATGCAACCGAAATGGAAGCAGGTCGACTCGCAAAAGAATTAGAAAAGTCACAAATGCATCTTGCCAAATATCAAGAGACTAATGAATCGACTCGAGTTGAATATGATCGTATGACAAATGAGTTAGGACGCATGCATGAAAGATTAGAAAGAACAGTTTTGGAAATGCGTCAAATAGAACAAGAACGAGACGCTTTAAGAGTTGAAATTCAGAATACCAGGCGCAATATCGAGCAGCAACAGAGAACGTTGGATCACCGAACACAGGAAACTTTAGTGAAATTACAACAAGAACTAGCTCAATCTGTCAGAGATCGCGAAAAAATGGCTTCAATTCTAGAGCAAAGAGACAAACAGGCTGATGCCATAGAAAAACAAATAGTCAAACTAGAAGCGGACACGAAGCAGTTGACTATTGAACGTGATCAGTTAGTCGCCCAACTTGAAAAGTCACAAGACATGCTTGTGAATTTCCAAAGAGAATTGAATGCGTCCGAAACCGAGCTACAAAAGCAACGGGAAGAAGTAAGAAGGCTAAAAGAAGAACAAAAAAGAATGGCTCAGGATTCAGAACGTGGCACCAAATCGATTATGGAAAATCGAGAAAAAGAAATTGCTAAACTTCAACAACAAGTTCAAGCTGTCACAAAAGAAAAGGAAACATTTAGACAGCGAGCAGAAAGGGCCGAGAAAGATGCTCAGAGGCTTGGAGAGATTGATAAATGGAAAGCAGCTGTTGAATCTGAAAAAACAAAAGCAATTGCAGCAGAAAAAGCTTATTCAGAATGCCAGCAGCGATTACAGTCTTTGGAAAAGCAGTTCCACGCCCAACAACAACAGCTTCAACAACTGCAGGCACGTGGACCGTCAGATGTACGCGAAGTTCAGAAGCAACTCGAAGCAGCACAAGCGGAGGCGCGGTCTCTTGCGGTTGAAAGGGAGCGATGCCAGTCACAACTCGAGATGCTTGTTCAGGAATTGGAAAAGAGCCAGGTCAGTTGGAGGATCGCCCGAGCACGACCGGTTATCGGGACGGCAATGCGTGGCTTAATCGAGTTTGAAAAATGTTTAACTTTCGAATACGCAATCAGTATATATTTTGAGCAATTTTTTTTTATTCTTCATATACTTATAACACAAACTCGATTGAACCGTAATAGAATCGCGTACGTTGTCTGCTTAATCATTGCACCGGTGTTATGACGTAGATGTTATGATTTCGATGTTCATAAGTTTTGTTTAAAATCATCATCGCGACTTGTCATGTACATCACTGTTGTATAGTAGCATGCCTCCCAAAGCCCGCAGGGCATCCTCCAACCCCTCATTTTAATATTCGAATTTATTTTATTAGTTCTTTCATCGCAAGTTGTTTGGACATCAGACTCACGAACTGTAATGCCATTTTCGTCAAATTGCACCAGGATCATACCACATATCTGCCCAAACACTATTTACATACTGAAAATATATACGAAATGGGTGCAGAAATGCATAAGGCAATAAGTCAAATGATTAATTTGTCTTTTCAGCTATGTCTGCTCTATCTGTAATGTGAATTTGTCTTAAAATGTTCAGATGTTAATTAATATTAAAAATTATTTTTGTAATTAAATATGCTGATACGATTATATTTTGCTATGTTAAATGTAAAAAGTTACGCTTTGTTGTAATTTGGGCTTACGAATTGAGGATATGAAACGTAGAAAATGTTGGCTTAATTCTTTCTATCGTCTACGTAAAGTTTTGTGTCTTTAGAAAAGTGTTACTTTGTGTAATGGTGTAATTTCTGATAACAGCTCGACCTCCAAGAAGCGAACAAGAAACTCCACGCAGCTGGCAACCAGAATGCCAGAGCTGGGGAAGATACAGCTCAAGCTAGAAAGCAACTGCAAGAAGAGTTTAAGAAGTTAGAAGACGCGAGGAGACAATTTGAAGAAAACAGAAGGGCAGTTGAAAATAAAAAGAAAGAAGTGGAGGAGAGGGAGAAGTCGCTTTCGGAGTTAGACAAACAGTTAAAGAAGAGAAAGGAACAAATGGACCAAATGGAAGCATCGCTGAGGAAAGTAAGTAAACTTTCTGGATATTTTTTTTTATGATTTAAAATAAAATTATAGCAAAGCATATTCACGCCTATATCCTCGAGAACGTGGGTAGGGGCACAAGTCACAACCAGGGCACCCACGACTAACCGAAGCGGAACTAAGCTAGATAGGTAGCAAACCTATCACCAACCGCAACCAGCACATATCCAATCCCGGGCAACGTTAATTGTGTCAGAAAATGAAATATACACATTTTCTTTTTCATTTTACTTTTGACCTAGGGATCGAACCCTGAACCTCAAGAAGTTCAGTTCCTTGCTAGACTGCTATATCTTAGAGGCGATTTTCCTATGATTTAAGTTATAGTTATTATTGAACCATTTAATTTAAAGCAACTCAAATCGCATAGTTAGAAAAAAATATGGGACAAAACCATTACAATATAATTTATGACATCTCATGATGCTAAGTGTACGTATATGAAATGATAGAAATAATAGAAATGTACTTCAGCTGTGGACAAACATATTTGATACTTGTGTAAAGGACATAAAAATCTCCAATTTAAATTATATATTTATAGGCTGGTGGAAGTACAGCAGCAGTAACAGATATGAATCGCAAGCTGGGTGACACGCAGAAGGAAGCAGATCAGTTGAAGCAACAGCTGAAGCAGAGCGAGGACGAGGCCAAGAGGCTCTCCGCTGAGACCGAGCGCCTGCTGCAGCTCGTGCAAATGTCGCAAGAGGAACAGGCGCAGAAGGAAAAACAGATCATGGATCTACAGCAGTAAGAGTTTTGATAAAATCAAATGACATATGAACAGGTAGACCATCCGATGTCAAATAGCAGCCGCTGCCTAAGAAATTTTGCATACTTCTTCTGGCATGTTCTTTCATAGGCTTCTGTTGTCACAGATCCCAGATAAAATCATTTCATGAATAGTGCCGAGCATTAATGCGTTAATGTCATTGTTTCCATATACAGGGTTACATCTAAAGCACTAGTCAAATTTTGAGAAACGGTTCGGAATCGATAACACTTTTGTCTGACGCAAAATACAAAATGCATGGTTATATTTTATGTAATGCATGGTAAACAAATCATAAAAATGGTTCTCACCGACCGCAGTCGCATTCGCATACTGGTGACGTCATGACCCGTACTAGGACATAGCGTGACAACAATTGAATCATTTTTGCAGACTGTTTTTAATAACTGTTCATAAAAGATTTACTTTTTACAATTTGGCATTAATATTTAAAATGCATTAGGCATAAGCCATATAGGCCTATACCCCTTACAATAAAATTGGATCGGTCCTTTTAAAGTTACCCAGTTTACATTATCTTACGCCACCGTAAGTAATAACCATTGATTCCCTGTAGCGAGTATTTCTGTAGAGAAATTTTACTGTTTGGATTAAATATAATATTTATTCAGCATGGTCCTTATAAGAAAATAAAAACTAATTTGTTTCTGTACAAATTTACGAGATAAAGGGTACAGATTCGACTTAGTTTCAAATCCGACTTTTACTATGCGCAAAAACAACAACACTTCTACTTTGAAAAAAATAAGTTACGAAAATACTTTATATTATATTTAGATTTTTGTTACCAAGATATTACTATATTTTAATTAATCACGATAACGTATTTTTATTACCTAGACTAAGCTTCATTTGAAATAATTAAATTAAATATAATAAACGTCTAAAAACCTTCTTTCACTATTACTCAAGTTAACGCTTTTTTTAAATTTATGGGTTGAAATTTTTCATCAGTGATAATTACTATTAATAAATACTACACAACAAAGGCGACAATACTTTATCTTTACGAAACATGTTAAAGACTAAATTTCCTTGCTTTGATAGAAGGACACATTATGAAATACTTCATTATAATTACATAGGTACTGACTATAAACAAAATCATATTTAAATATTAGAATTACATTTGTAAACTCATACTCGTTACTAATACATTTCAATTTATTCTCAGATCTGTGCGAAACCTTCAAGCCAAACTGAAAAGTCAGCAACAAGCACAAGCACAAAGAGAAGAGGTAAATAGTTTCTTTAAAATCGTTTTTGCAAATAACAAAATAGTAACCCATGAATTTCTTTTATTGAAAAATCAAATTATATAAAAAAATTGTGACTAACATAAGCTATGGTCAACAATAAGCGATATTAGGATTAGGGCGTGTATGAAGTCATAACCTAACAATTAAAAATCTAACTTACATTATAGCAAGCCTAACTTAACTCCAAGATTGAAGTTGGCATTATACAAATTCAGTAATCAGTATAATTGTATATAAACAAGCAGTAAAAATAGAGTAAACTACTTCGAGTTTGATCTAAAAATAGGTAGTCCATGCCGATACATGGTTGAGTGACAGAGTAAGGATAGACTATTTTAACATTTAATTTAAATTTCTGAAAATGAGATATTGTATTATTTCATAAAATTATTAGAAATATATGTTTAATGGTGTAATTTATTTTTGATGCAAAAATCAATAGCCTTGCTGCATCATTTATCACAAGAAATAATTCTTCTGTGTTTACCTAATTGAATACAGTATAAAACAAAACAAAATAATAGAGTGTTAAATTTAAGTCACAGGCACCACCGCCTTTAACCTATTCGGTTGGAGGGTAGGGTAGCTGGTTTACTTACTTACGCAGGAGGCTGACCATCCTAGCCTCAGGTTGACAACGCACCATTACCACATTTGGTGTCTATAGGCGACGGCATTTCTTACCATCAGGAAATCCGTCTGCTTGTTGTCTCCCTATAACATAAAAAAAAAGAATAAAGAATATTAACATTTTGTAAATTATATCGCTTTACGTGGGCCTTCTTTAAGCCTTATAATATTCTGACGTCTTGGCCACTCTGAAGATTGATGTAATCTGAATTAATCTAAAGTATCCCGAAAATACTAGTTGCGAATGATTTTGACTCAAACTTTATTTTAAAAAAGCTTGATTTAGAGCAGCCAAACGTCATCGACTTAAATTTTATTAAGTATATCTTCATGACCTAAATTAAGTACTGGACAGACTAAAGTGTACTACAGGTATTTGGCCTAGTTTTTAACTACTTTAGTGCAGTATTTATATTTTTTTATTACATTCCTTAGCTTACATTAGACGCGGCCATCCAGTGATTAATTTTGGTCAAAACATTATCTGGCACTAACTAACAATAACCATTTGTTTCATGCTAACCAGGCTGGACCCGCTGGCTTCCTCAAAAGCTTTTTCTAAGTTAGTTCTCACCAAGACTGTCGATTATTTATTTTGTCTTTTTGTTTAAACTTTTCTTTAACTGTCGCGCTTACTAACGATGCCGCGAACGACAACTCCCGACTCCATGTCATTCTTTAAAGTAATTATCTCACATAAGCTTTACAATCGCATTCGTATTTAAGTAATGTTATTAAAATTTGTATTGAATATATAATAAAGTGTTCAGATAATAATAAAACATCACCTCTTGTTGATAATCAAAAACCATGTATACAGGTTTTTAACTTCAGTTCATTGTAACCAGCACACAACTAAGGTAAATAGTTTAGCGATAATTTTTAAGTGATGTTTAAAGAAAAAATAATAATCGTGTTCAGCGGGATTATTTTTTAAGTATGGTAAAAAAATATTGTAAAACTGTTAAGTAATCATATATGTAGATAGAACAGTAAGATGTCCACTAGTCGATGTTAACCAGCTTTCAATCTTGTTGTGCAAAATATCAATTCACTATAAATAAAAAGAAATCAATGTTGATCTTTCTCAAGTTATTTTTGAGTTTATATTGTTGAAAATTTTATTATTGAAGTAAAAACGTTTCATTTTTTATTTATTTCTTTTTATTCTTTCATCTTTTACCCCTATACGTAGGAACTAGCACGAGCGAGACAAAGTGAAATAGCAACAATAGGTGATTTAACCAATACATTAAAAGAAAGAGATAAACTTAAAACAAAACTAGAAGAGAGTAAAATGCGAGTAATTGATTTAGAAATAGAGCTAAATGAATCATCGCTTATTCTTTCCGAAATCCTGAAAATATCAGACGGCCAAGAGTTAAGCACAATCAAAAAAAGTAAAAGCTTTTTTGAACTTCAAAAAAGCGGTAAGGTAGTGGATAGACTTGACAAGTGCAAATTTAGCAAGAGTTACAATGACTTGCTAAATATAAACACAGGTAGAAATATCCAGTCTGATTTAAATAAACTGACAAGGAAAATTTGTAACCTGACCAAGGAAATAGAAATAAAAAATTCAAAAATAATTGAACAACAAAGATGTATCTCTATATTAGAGGAGGCTTTAAAGGAAAATAACAATATAGCTGAATTTGAACAATTATTGGCAGTAGTTAGAAGTAAAGACGAAAGGATTAATGATCTTGAACGTATTATTAACAAAAAATGTGGAGCTGCATCAGCTGCCTATAAAGAAAAAAGAATATTAGAGCTGGAAGATGCTTTGAAAGATTCATTTATGATAGCTGCGGAACGAGAAAAAGTTTTCTATGAAGAAGAACAAATGAGAATTGAGACATTGCAGAAGGTAGTATAATTTTTTTATTTGGACCTATTCTTTTAAGTTTTTCTTTTTTCATACAAGTGGAAGCATACGATCAAGTGGATCACCTGATGGAAAGTGATCACCGCCGCCCACGGACATCCGCAACACCAAGAGTATTACAGATGCGTTGCCGACCTTTAAGGAATGAGTACGCTCTTTTCTTGAAGGTCCCTAAGTCATAATTGTTTGGGAATACCGCCCTCGGTAACTGATTCTACAATTTCTTCACTGATTCTGTACTAATTTCATTAAAGAAATACGACTAGTGGGCAGCATGATTATAGCACTGCTACCACTGGAAATTAGCAAAACAAAGAATAAATACCATACCTCTATTGTAATCATTCCTGAATCAAATTTCAGCTGAGTTTTATACGAATCCTTAGGGTAAGGAATAATGAACTTTTAAGATGCTGGCATTTTTGTCTTCTACGACAAGGAGCTTTTTAATCTATATAAAAGAATGTGATAGTTACACTGTTTGTAACTTAAAAACGGCTGAGCCGATTTAACTGAAAATTGATGGGGAGGTACCTAAGGACCAGGAGACGGGTACATGATACTTTTGATCCCGATCGATAGCAAGGAAACTAGGAGAAACAACGATTTAATGTTTCCATATAAACTAAACGGATGGAACGAAGTTTGCCAAAGCAGTTATTTTTACATTAAGAGGAAAAATTGTTTAACAAATTTATAAAAAAAAAAACTACTACAGCTTCCATATTTTATTTGGACAAATTAGATTACACGAATCGAATCTAACCCCAAAGTAAATCAATTACATGTTTAGAATGTTAGTTAACTAAGCTAATACACAGAAATATTTAAATAGGTACAAGAATAAATTTAATGAGCTCTCAGACCTGGAAATGACCCATCTAAATGTTCATCATATATAATGAGACCTGCCCCCGTCTGAAACTGAAGCCTCGCCTCGCGTTTGGTAGGTGGAGTTAAGCAAATATGCTAACCCTTCTACCAACGAGACGGTCGATCTGCCCAGGTTACGAAATTGTTCATTTAAAATATGTTTAACATAGTTTTTGTGTTCAGATGAAGAAAATGGAGCAACGAATACTATCATTTCAAAATGCTTCTATCCTTAATTGTGAAACGTGTTCATCAGTTTTGAAGCGTTTAAAGCATCTAGAAGAGTTTGTACAATATTGTCAATTGAAAAAAGATGCTATACTAAAATACCTGTCACATGTTATGTAAGTAATAATAATTCATATTTCTGTATTTTTTTTATTAATTTATATTTCAAAAAACTGTATAATGTAATTGGCTCATTAAGCTTGTTATTTATTCAAAACTTGGGTTTTTGTGTAATTTGGCTCTTTTGTAGACTTAAGTAGGTATTAATCTCTCCCTCGTAAATTAATTTTGATATGATGTTAACAATAACCTATGTTTTTTTCCAAAGTCTCATCTATCTTGGTGCTAGTAAAATACAGTAAACTTTGACATAAAAATAATATATACAAATACAAACGTACACGCTTTTGAATTCACATTATTAGTATAGAATACAGTTAAAATACTTAGAATACTTCCTGCCAGAATTTACTTTTTATCTTACTGCGAGGATGAATAAACCATTTTAAGATTTAATAATACTTCACAAACATTATTTACTTCGATGTAATCTTCATCTTTATTTATTTATTTTTATGATGCTAGAAAGCAAACAAGCGGACGGATTTCTTGATGGTAAGAAATTCACGGCGTTTAGAGATACCAAATATAGTAATGATGTTGCCAACCTGAGGCTGGGATATTAGCCCTCGAGCGAAAATAAATGTACTGGCTACCTTTTCCTCCGAACCGGAACACGTCAACGGCAAGTGGTGACGTCATGGCGGCAGGAATAAGTAAGGCGGTGGTATGAATCCGGACGAGTTCCTGGAAAATTCTACCACTTGGTTAGATGTCAAAGTATTAGTTACGGTAAGCCTGTGCTCGCCTTTTAAGGGTTGCCAGGGAGGAAGGCAGATGGTCTATTATGCAAATGAGCACGAACCAACACGGGGAAATTTAAATTATTTATTACACTATACACTTAAAGTCTATGAAAACTTCACTACTTTGTACACAACATAAAATGTGCTACGATTAATAGTATTTGCTTACATAAAAATAGAATGAAACTAATTTTAATTTTACGAATACTTATGAACATTACATATTTCAGCCAAGATCTTTTAGAAGGAGCAATCAGCGAAAAGGATGCTAAAATAGCTGAACTAGAAGTTAAAGGAGTTTTAGATGAGAGTGAAACTAAATCGTGTGATGAACTTAAAAAAGATAGAGATAGACTGCTAACTAGACTTAAACTTGAGGTAACTAATAAAATAATTATATTAACGTCAATTAAATTTTTAATTTATTAATTTTAAACAACAGACACAAGGTATTTCTGTAGCAGCAATATTTGTACTAACTACCCTGTTGTGTAGTTATGATGTATGAGTTATTTAAGATAGTGAATGTACTCAAAGCTTGTATATAAAATTGTACTATTTAACTTTCAACGAAAGCAGTGCTTCAAGATAAATTTATTACGTAGACATAATTAAATTATAATGTTTCAGATTATCTAATTATTTACTTGCTACACATATGCTAAATCAGGTCTAGATAGATGCATCGACCCAAAATTTTTCACTTAAAATGATTTGATTTTTAGTATCTGAATTCTAAAAAATATCTATTTAAGAAGCATCAACCTTAACTTGATTTCAATCTAGGAATGTGCTTATTTGAAAATGCTTTATCCCCTATCTTTGATTTTTTATGAGTCTAAAATTGGTAACTTTTTCTTTGTTATAATTTAATGTATCCAATTTTCAGAACGAAAATATATTAGAATTTGAAAAAGATGTTACAATTATGGAAGAGGATCAAACTTCAATGCCCAATTTAACATTAGCTGATGATCTCATAGCTGTACACGGAGATGATGAAATTATTTGGGTATCGTAATCGAACAAATATTGAGAATGGGAGTGGTTTTTGAATTTACTTACTGATTGTTCTGACTCTTACTATCAAATGCTAACAGAAAAATCGCACCAGCAATTGCAATTTAAGCGGCCCACCAATTGTAATTGACTGATTCTCGTTTTAAAACTTATTTTGGGGAACTTTCACTGGGGTCAAAGTAGAAGACACTGAACTTCAATGAATTGAAATGACTTTAACTCGTAAATTATTTTGTGAGGGTTATTACAAATAACAAAGATATGAAAGCTGTATTTTAGGCTTCATTCCCATTGGCTTATCTTCAAAGCCTTGATTCAGACAGCTTTTTGAATTGACAATACTAAAACAAAGCTCATCTACACTTTAAAGTGTTTTAATTTCTCCTTTAGCGTTTGAATTCATCTTCTTTGTTATGATGTTTGTCGGCGTATACGCCTGTTTAACAAAATTCACAAAATTCATTTTTAACATTCATTAAGGATGTTGAGTGAATTTTCAACATCGTGTTGTTTGATCACAAGTTAACAGGTTTCTGAATAAATGTGAAATTTGGAATTGCTTTAAAATATAAATATAGGAAACCCTTACAGGAGGAGGACATCCCGGCAACAGTTTTATGACAACATAAAGCTAAGTCTAATTGTAATTATGTTGTGGCCTAGTGTCTTGCACTTCACTCTCATTCGCTACCTTACCACTGCTTATCATTCCGTCATTTCCAAAAACTTCATGTTCAACATCATTGCCGAAACCTTAAACAAACTCGTTTGAAAACCCATCGACCAAAGATTTTTGTTTAGTTTTGTTTAATTTTTAAAGATTTGTAAATAAAGATTCCATTTTCATTTTATTTTTTTTATTTTACACACCTTCCCACCTATTTATTGATCCTACTTATCTTAAAAATAAGTGAAAAATATTTTTTTAAAATATGAAAACCAAAATATTTATTTATATAAATCCTATATATAACCATAAAATAACCAATTAAAACTTGTTAAACATTAAAATTGTATACCTATTTAGAGCAATAATTTAATCTTCTAGTTAAATGTACACGCTCGTTGTCTGTTTTTTATTAACAAATAGAATTTATTAATGTTTTTCTGCTTTAAAATTCTTTATATCCAAATAAAATGTTTAAAAGTGTATTTATAGCGCTCAAATTAAAAATGATAGCATTTTCTGATTCTGATTGGATAAATGAACTAGTTGTGGCTAATTTGCAAACGTTATTAGTAGTTGATTTAGGATTTACACGTTAATGTTTGGCTTATTTAAATTTTAGGACACAAATAGCAAAGCAATAATTTTTGAACAAAACTTAATTAATAGAAAGGAATACCAGTAAGTAGGTAAATATACAGAAATAATGTCGCAAGAAATTTTTACAAATTCTTGCTTTTCTACTAAACTATAACCTCCTTTAACCATTCATGTAGTTTAAGAAGAAACTTGTCTCATTAATTTGCTTTATTCATTAGTGGCTGTTAACTTTCAAAGCCCCACTTATGTCTAAAGCACTTGCGAGTACAGAAATCAACTTTTGTTCACAAATCATTGCACAGTGTGATTAAATTTGTTCATAAATTTTAGATATTTTTAAATCGAACCTAAAACCGTCAATCTTGTTGCAAGCTAGCACAGTTTGTTTGATATTTTTTAAAACATATCACGCCTTGGAACTTCTAAAGCGAACAGTTGGCATATCATTATTTTACGATACAAGCTTAAAAGTTAAGAGATTGAAACGAATTAAGAAATCGTAGGCAATTAAGGAGAAGAAAACGGTGAAACGATTGGGAATTGCTGAAATTATCTTGTAAGTTTCCTGGGCATCTGCTGACGTAATTATGCAGACATATGAATTCTAACCAGAACAATATATGTAGGTACTATATACATGTCTAAAGTCCATAAACTAGTACTACTATTGCTACTTAACAAACTAAAATATTATATTTTTGTTAATAATTATTATCCAGCAAGTTATCGAAAATATACGATATAACTTATATTTGTTGATACATGAATAATATTAAATTAATTCTTAAACTGAGACCAGTTTTATTTTTGTCGTATTTTAATACTATCCACATGAATACGATTCCATCTCATTGTGGCAGCGACGTTCAAGTTAAATTTTCTTTATTTTATCTTTATGTCTTTAGGAATTTGATGCAATTTCGTTTAAATTTTTTAAACTTGGAAATATTTATATTCTTCTGTTATTTTCTATTTCATTAATCACTTGACTCTTAGTAAGACTTTTTCTTGTTTTAATTTTATCTATTTAATCTTTAGTAATATTTACATTATTTTGTTTAATGAACCAGTTTCAATCTTACGTTAAACTAAAAGAAAATGTATATCTTATATTACTTCTATATTAACCTTTTTTATAGTTCCAAATACCTTAATAACAATTGGTATTTATAGTTCAACATGGGATATCTTATAAATCTAATGCATATCGTGAGTTATTTTCGTGTTCAACAAATTAAAGATCGTTTTTTCATATTCATTTGCATTTCAAATTTTTTTTATCTTTTTAATATTTTACTGTATCGACTATTGTTTAAAATAAGATAAACTTAATTTAATAATTGCGTCAGTAGATGCTGTCAGTGATAGCAACGTCACGCTTATTCAACAGTGCACTGCCTTAAATTCTGAGATATGATTTCATTAAAAAAACAGTGTGATTGCCATGTTATATTCTAAGTATTTCTAGTTCCAATAATGGCAGCTATTTTATAATCGTGAGCTTAATCACGTCTTTACAATGCTTGGAATCCAGTTTGTAGATCATATCTTGTTATAATACTCTAATAAATAATAGGTATCTATCATAATGAAGATATAGATTTAAATCGACTTTTAAAAACTTATGTTGACTTATGTTATCTTTCTCATATTATTAAAAGGCTCTAATTCAAGATTTACAAATTGGATTTTCAGAAAAGTTACATCGAAAGATCTTTAGATTCTTTGCTGTTTTACTAATATATTTTTTACTGTTTCTAGCAACTTTAGAGATTGTATACTATCTTATACTTTATCCGCAACCCGCTTTTTTCAGTTCATAAAAAGTAGACCACCTAATTTTGTACTTGCATCTATTCCATAAATAAAAAGACTTTCTACATATTCTTAACCTTTCAAAAGATTACAAAGATTACATGCCTATTTACATAATCTATTAATAATGTAAATTTATGACATAATTTTGTAACAATAGTTAAACTTATGTACTCAGTCATTAGGTTGCCTATTTATTTACAAACATTGTATGAAATAAATGCGTGTTCAAATTTATACTGTCAACTTTTTATGTAAGTTTTCGAAAAGCGATTTTTAATATGTATAAAATGGAGTAAGTAGGTTGACATATGATTTAAATATAACTTTGAAAATATGGAGCATATGAAAATGTAATTTTTTTTGCCAAAACATTTACTCCAGATTTACATATAACAGTTATTTTTAATTTGGTCTACGTTTTTAAAATTGATATTCCTTAGCTCTTAACTTCTTTCACGAAAAAAAAAACAATTCACTGTAAGGTTCGTGTCACATTGTTAGTAAGACTTCAAGAACCCTCGAAATTGTATTACAATTATAAAATTTTGTTAATTTGGTCCATAGCAATCTAAGTATGTAAAAATAATTGCATTGATCTTAACTATAAATATCAAAATGTTTAAATTATTTTTTCTATTCTAAACAGCCAATAAACATTATTGGCTGTTTAAAAATACATTTTTGAACTATACATTGTCAAAAACAATATTTGTTATAATATATTTTTAATACATTATACAGATAAATTCTGTGAACTCTGATGTGGAGAAAAGTTTAAATTAATCTCTACACACTTATGTTATAAAACTTAGGAAATTATGGGTGCGTCTTTTTTCCTTCCTTTACCTTACTTATTAATATCACTTTAAATTAAAAGCTTCTGACAATGTGACTATACCATAAAGTAAGGAGTTGGCGAAGGCTTTTATATTCGATAAATGTCGCTGAACTTAGTTTGTAATCTGTAGGTGAGGCATAGACAAGCTGCAATATTTTGTTGAAATTTAAAATAATTGAATTTTTAAATTTCGAATTATATTTTTAATCTTAATTCCACAAAATTTTGCAGCTCAACTTTTGTAATGAATCGTGTGTAGCGAAATGTATGAACACAATAATTATCGGATTGTATTATTATTAGTTACTTGTTATGATATATAAATATTAAGCCGTGGGTTACTGTTTCACAAGTTGTATTGACCGAAATTACGCTGAAATAAGAGTACATGTTCTATGAAAATATAATATCTTCATATAATACAGATTCAAGTGGAATATTTATTTCTCTAATTTGATCAATGACAACTACTTATGGCCGCACTCAGAGACGTCAACTATCTTTAATTCTGTCATTAAGTGGACATTTTCTCTACACAATAAAATTGTGACACAATGATAGATTAAATGCTAATTGGCAATTTCAAGTGAGGCCATAAGTATTCTTTGATATTGCATAGGTATTGGTTAGTCACTAAGGGCTCTTCTGATTTTTTATTGAATGAAAACGGCAAGCAAACAAGCAGTAACATTTCCTGATTTATTATGACATTGGCAGGCAAACGAACGGACGTATTTCCTGATGCTAAGAAATTCACGCCGCCTAGAGAGACCAAAGGTGGCAATGGCGCGTTGCCAACCATAGGCCGGGATGTTAGGGCCTCGAGCAAAAGCAAGTTTACCGGCTAACTTACCCTCCGAACCGGAACACGTTAACGGCAAGCACTGACGTTATTGCGGCAGGAATAGGTAAAGCGGTGATACAAATCGGGGGAGTTGCTGCAAAACTCGACCACCTAGTAGACTGTCACGGTGTTAATGATGGTAAGCCTATGCTCGCCATTTACGAGCTTCCTAGCAGGAAAGAAGCAGGTGTATTCTGCAAAGGAGCCCTGACTAACACGGGGAAAATTAGAAGAAAACACTTCACAGACCCTTTTTAATTTTTTCTCGAATGATTAATATGTTGCCAACCTCGCGGGTTTTACAACTTCACCGGGCTTTGTGGGCCGAGTAGTCCGTCTAACCGTCAGCATTCTCAGCCCGAGACATCATTATTTAAATGCATTGGACTTACCTACAACGCCAGCAACAAGGGCTGTCCCCCGGGAGACCGTACCTCGACTTGGTCCTGGGTTCTGGTTACTGGGTGGACTTGATGGAGGAGTAGTGGCGGCTCGTCGCTGTTGTATTGATAATCAGAGCTTATAACATTAAGCTTATTGCAGGAGTACCAAAAGTAACAACTAAACTATTTGCCTACACGGAACACGACGAGAGCAAGCACCGACATTGCTATGCACTTGGCAAAACCAAATGCATTCTGACGACCTCACTGCAGGATTAAGACAAACGACATTCTAAACTAACAGATTATAAATTGTACTTTATCCTAGTACCTAGGGAACTTCGCCGCTGTGGTCTAGCGTTTTCGATGTCAGACTTGACTGCATGAGGTCCCAGGTTCGATTCCCGGGTCGGGCACAAAAAGAAAATTGGGTTTTTCCAATTTACTAATAAAAAAAACCTTGCTCGGGATTGGTACCCGGTGCCCGGTTGGCGATAGGCGTGCCACCTATCACATTGTGGTACCTAGCGACTTCGGCTAGTCGTGGGTGTGGATATGGGCGTAAAGATACTTTTACATTTTTACTTTTACCTAGGGAACTATTTTAAGCACCGAAAACTGGAGGCGAAGACAACCGACACAAAAACAAGGCTTAGCCTTTCGTATTTGCCTCAGTTGACGATGTCTCAGCTTTTGAAAGTTTAACTTGGAATTCCACCAATGCGAAAACAAATTCAGAATTAATATAGATACACTTCTACTGTGACCATAATATTATTTTGTATCTGAAAAACTGCTGGACTGATTTGGAAGAAATTTGAATCTTAAGAATAGCAGACTTTCGGCCGCCCTTAAAGACGTTAATTAACATTTAATCTATCATTAAGTCACAGTTTTGTATGGGACTATTTAAAAGATAATGTTTGAGTGCAGCTGTGTTTGAAATTAGAAAAAAATATAAAAAAATGCACGCGGCACAGGGCCGGCGGCGGTGCTCGAAGTTGAAACTAGCCAACCAGGCGAACTTCTACCGCCTGACATATATAAAAAAAATTATATGCAAAATTGAAGTACCAGTTCTCCTAATTATATAAATTGAAAAAAGAGATTTTTTTATGATATGCCTTCCAAGCAAATAGACTGATTTTCTGAGGTTAAGAAATTCACACCGCCTAGAGACACCAAAGGTATTAATGTTGTGTTGGTGCCAAGACACAGTGGTGCCAACCTGAGGCCGGGATGTTAGGCTTCGAGCAAAAGTAAGTTTACCGGCTACCTTGCCCTCCGAACCGAAACAGATCATGACGTTATGGCGGCAGGAATAAGTAAGGCAGTGGCACTAATCCGGGTGAGTCACTGCCAAAATCTACCACCCAGTTAGATGTCACGGTACTAGTGACGGTAAGCCTATGTTCGACTTTTACGAGCTGCCTGGCAGGTAGGCAGATGGTATATTCTGCAAAGAAGCCTTGACCAACACACGGCGAAACGGGATTAAACTTCATACTGACTTTTTCCCCAGTTAGGGTGCCATGAAAAAGTAAATACATTTTTATAAAATTATAATTTCAGCTTCGATCAGGATTTATAATAAAGTCCAAAAGCAATCTTAAGGTGACCTCGTGAACATGAAATCGTGATACATGGCATTTATCCCATAAGGGACTTGGCATGAAGATTTTACATACATACATTTCGTATGTAGGATATAATGTTACACTATATGTAAGATCGCCTCTGTGGTCTAGCGGTCTTGGTGTTGGACTTGAATCCATGAGGTCCCGGTTTCGAATCCCGGGTCGGGCAACAAAAAGAAAATTGGGTTTTTCCAATTTTCTAACTACAAAAATATTGCTTGGGATTGGAAATGTGCCCGGTTGGCGAAAGGCTTGCCACCTACCACTTTGTGGAACTTAGTGTCTTTGGCTAGTCGTGGGTGCCCTGGTTATGCCTCTGCCTACCTTTTCGGGAATATGGGCCTGAAGATACTTGTTTGTTAAATGTTTTTTTATATGTAAGATGAACAATATACGTTCAAATAACCCTCCATTTTAGGATTTCCAAGTTATTGAAGTTAGAGCATTTATAATGCGAGTTTTATGTCTTTAATTTCTAAATTTCAAAAATTGTGACCTAATTAAGAGAGAGAGAGATTTGTAAAGTATCATACAGAAAAAAAAAGAAAATAGGACTGTATTTTTCTGAATTTTAGCCAATGTTTTGTTATTCTCTTATGGAAGTCTATAAGATTATGGGATAAAAAGTAGCCTATAACCTTCCTCGGAACTTAACTAGTCGGTAACCAAATTAGATCACTAGTAGATTCTGTAATAATAACATTATTCGTGGCCATATGTTCACTCTGCAAAAGAACGAGTTACATACTCTATAAAAATGTGTGCTATAATAGTTTTTATTATAGGAGAAAAACCTGCAACCTGTGTCTGTGACGTAAAATACGGCGTAATAATAAAATTTTACGGCTACCCTCCAAATCGAATTGGTCCCACAGCGAGACTTGAGTTCGATTCCCGACGGATGCAGGTACTTTTCCCCGTGTTGGTCTCGGCTCCTTTGCGGAATAGACCATCTGCCTTCCTGCTAGGCAGCTCGTAAAAGGCGAGCATATGCTTACCGTCACTAACACCGTGACATCTGAATAGGTGGTAGAGTTTCGCAGCTGCTCACTCGGATTGGAACTACCGCCTTACCTATTCCTGCCGCCATAACTTCATGACGTGTTCCGGTTTGGAGTCTAAGGTAGCCGGTAAACTTACTTTTGCTCGAGGTCTAACATCCCGGCATCAGGTTGACAACGCACCATTACCAACTTTGTTGTCTCTAGGCGGCTTGAATTTCTTACCATCAAAAAACCCGTCTGCTTGTTTGCCTTCCAATATCATAAAAAAAAAACTTTTAAACAGAGTACTAGCGGACTATTAACATTTAATTACAAAAAAAAATTAACCAATCCGATTAAATAATTTATTGTTAACATTAACTAAATGTTAATAATTCGCCAGTATCGTGTTCATGGGTACCTACTCGATTCCAACTTCCAATATTGCATTAATCGAGCTTCAAGAGAACCTTACCGATAGTATCAAGAGATAGCTGTAGCCTAAAGACGCTATAAGATTTAGTAGGTGTGTAGGTATTTATATTATTAGCTTCTGGCTGGGTGTTGGTTCTAAAGTTTAAGTTTACTAGTTACACTACCTTCCGATCCGGAATATGGCAATGTCATTATGACGGTTGTGGCACCAACTCATTAGAACTACTGATGGGAGGGTGCTGTTCAGCAACTCTCCTAGATAGTCATCCACCGCCTCATCTATTCCTATGGTCTTAATGACAGTTTCATATCCTGACCCAGAGGGTACGGTAGCCTTGTACAATAGACCTTACTCCCCAACCACGGGATAATGACGCACCTGATCATTGATCATTGATTGATTGATTGATCACTGCTTTCTATGGGCTATGTTCATCTGACCATTAGGAGAGCCTTGAACTTTTTTGCTTCCTTAACACATTTTATTTTTATTTATTTATTTAT
>NJDD01000610.1:691216-713377 GCA_002245505.1 Calephelis nemesis
TCTCCGGAACTCCTATAATAAAAGATGCATAGTCTCTTTCAGTTTTGTGCTTTATTTTTTCAACTGTAATAGGTATATCTTGCTTATAAATATTCTTCACGTAACTTTTTAAGTTCTCTAGTGTAGTCTCTTTAACCAGACGCCATACATGCAAAAACTTTTTCCGTTCCATTCCCTTGATTTCAACCGCACTAGTGCTTCCGCCTTTCTTCACTTCACTATTCAGGTATCTACTTTGCCTTTTATTTTTACTTAGTACTGTCCAGCTGGTATCGTCATTTAACCCTTTTTGTTTGGTTTCATTTATAACTGTTGTCTCTTTACTTATATCTATTTCAATTGCTTCGACCGTACTTGTTGTCGCGGGTTTTGTGGCCTCCAATTTTTCCGTATCATTGCTAATTAATTTCGATTTTTTTTGACGGCGCTTACAAAAGACAACGTAGGTGTTTTTGGTTCCGCAACTACAAAGTTCGATTCTGAAATTGAATGTTTAGTCTTAAGACATGCCATTAGGTATATATTTTGCTCAGATAATACTTTAATTTTATCCTCCAAGATATCCATTTTATTACACTTTTTTAATAATACCTCCATATAATCTTTTAATTCTTTTAATTCACTTTCTGTTGTAGAAAGGCATTTTTTTAAATCTTCATTTTCTTCTATATGCATTTTGAAATGAGAGTTAACTTCCAACCGCAGTTCCCGCAACTCTTTCAGTATATCGCTCTCATTGTTTCCTATTCGTGCTTCCTTTAAATTAAGGCGACTCCCGCGCTCCAACGTCACAAACGTGGCTGGTGTCAAAGGATTATCCACGGTACATCCACGGATTGGTGTGTTGGAGTTATCCACCTTCGGAGTCCTGCATACACATTCTGGGCACTTCCAGCTTTCTTTTCCTTCCTTTTGCAGCCGCATACACTTCTCTTTGGTGATGGCAATGCATTTAGCATGGTAAATTTTTTTGCATTTATCCTGCGAGCACTCCATACACAAATCACTATCGGTAATCACGGTATTACAACCGTCACATGTTATTCCCATTTTAAATAATTTCATTATAAGAACTTTCCCGTTATTCATAAAATACAAGCCTTGACTGTAAATTAACGTTGTGCTAAGAAAAAATGTTTGTCGATCTTGTGTACTGACCCTTAAAAATAAACTTGCTAAAATAGCGCCATCTATTGAGTAATCGTCGTATCAATATACAAATTGTCATACATTGTGGTTAAGTCTATTCGACACAAGATAGAGCTACGCTACCTATAACATTGGTACTTTTAACCCGCGTCGGAAAAAAGGGCCGTTTTTTAAGTTTGAAATATCTGGGTTGTGTCTGTCAGTGGCATCAAACTTTTAAAAGGATAGACAGATTTTGATGCGAAAGTTTTGTATGAAATCTGACACGATCGAGATAGTTCTGCGGCTTGATTTTTCCGGTTTTTTTTAATAAAACATCGGTAATTTCTTGCATAAACTTCCGTAAAAATATAGAAGCACATAAACTTTTTTTTATAGAGCAAAACAAGTTATCTTGTTTTAGTATTAATTTCTTTGGAACAACTTGGAACAAAACATTATCGTCTATATTTTATCGTCATAATTCACTCAGTTGTAAATTTTTAAGCACTTAAAAAGATTTATGAATTTTCTCGACACATGCATACAGATAGTTAGTTGTATTTACCTACCTACATTTTGAGTTGTACCTACCTTCATTTTTAATTTTACCCTTAATCTTTAAATTTTTGCGATCGATACATACCTAAGTACTAACAAAGAAAATTAGATATATACTTATCTCTGGTACTTCTTAAGTACAACTGGTGTCTCTTCTATGCTTCACCCTCTCCCTTTGATTACAAATCTGAGGTCTCATAAGGCTCTAAAGATACGTTTCTAACAGTAAGCCTTACCAAACTATGTATAACTAAACACTAAAAATAATTCGAGTTGCCTTCCCCGTCCACGTGTTGGTCCGAGCTTCTTTGCAGAGTAGACCATCTGCCTTCCTGCCAGGCAGCTCGTAAAAGGCGACCATAGGCTTACCGTCACTAACACCGTGACATCTGACTAGGTGGTAAAGTTTTGCAGCGACTCATCCGGATTGGTACCACCGCCTTACCTAGTCCTGCCGCCATAACTTCATGACGTGTTCCGGTTTGGAGGGTAAGGTAGCCGGTAAACTTACTTTTGCTCGAGGCCTAACATCCCGGTTTCAGGTTGGCAACGCACCATTACCACCTTTGGTGTCTCTAGTCAGCGTGAATGTCTTACCGTCAGGAAATCCGTCTGCTTGTTTGCCTTCCAATATCATGAAAAAAGAGATTTTCGTATGAGATAAATAAAAACTCCGTCCTGTTAGAAAATCTTATTTATTTACTAATCTAAAAAGTGAGCTTCCATTTTTTTCTATTTTACGGTATACATACAGGGTTACTTTCAAAAGACCGGCCTAGTTTTAATATAACGGAGTCAAGTTAACAATGAGAGTGTATTTTATATATTACTAGCTGCCCTTTCCGGCTTCGCTCGGATGGTAATTTTTTTTATAATAAATTAAGATGTAAGCTATCCTATATCTCAAGTTGGATCGAACTGCTCACGGTGTGCCAATTTAATTTAAAATCGGTTACGTAGTTTAGGAATCCATCGCGGACAAACGTCGTGACATGAGATTTATATATATTAAGATTTGCCAAATTGTAATACATATTTACTTTTATGAACATTCATTTAAAATAATCCTCGTTAATACTGTACTTATCTCGCTACGTCGTACCTAGTACGAGTTATGACGTCACTGGCCTGCACATGCGATTGCATTTACGTTTACGGTCAGCGTTTAAGTACGTTATAGATAAAGTTGCCATAAATTTCAAGGACCAGTACGGGACATTTCAAATAAAACAAACAAAAAAAATGACAATTAAAATTTTTATTCGAAATTACCTGTGACAAATTAAGTAATTAGTTAGCATAACAATTTGTTATCATAACTAACATAACTCGTTGGTCAAGTGGCTAGCGTACACGCTTAACTACACCGAACAACCGCGAGGCTCGGGTTCGATTCCCGACGGGGGCAGACATTTGTGTGATGAACATTTAAATGTCTGCATTTCCGGGTCTGGGTGTTTATTAAATTTATTCTAGTATCTATTTAAGAATTTCTATGTATCGTTGACTAACACCCATAACACAAGCATAGAATTTGTTACTTTAGGGTTAGATTCAATTTGTGTAACTTCTTCAGTGAAATTTATTTATTTATTTATTTAGTTTGACTTTTGCCCAGTCGTATTGTGATGTTGATTTAACTTTTTTGATGATATCGTGTTCTTTTTATAAGTAATCGTAGAACTGGGTGCATGTCAATTTGAAATTGTAAAAAAAAATCAACATAGATTCAATAGTCTCTACATACAATTTGTTGAAATTTTCGAAAATAAGGGACAAATATGGGACATGCAACAATAAGGAACTTGATGGTCAAATACTTTGGCAGTCCTGTAAATACAGGACGAATGGCAACTCTAGTTACAGATAGCAATGCATTTTGTATTTTCTGTGGGATAAAAATATAATCAGCATTTTCTTTTATTTCTAATATGTAGGTACTTCGTAAATGAAGAGTGTTATAGATTCCCAACCCTTTCTGGAAATGGCTGGTCCTGTAAATGTTATCCTGTATGTCATAAAGTATTTAAAACACATTAAAAAAGATTTAATGAAGATTCTGAGGATACCATAGATTATTATAAATGCGAAAGGTTTGGTTCGGTCATGTGGAAAGAATGACAGATGAAAGATTGATAAAGCAGATATACAATGCGAATGTGGATGGATGTACCCGGAGAGACCAAGGCTGACATTTCACGATCAGATCAATCGGATATTATCCGAGGGCGGTGTCAAGAGTCTCCGAAACCGGCGTGTTTGTATGAAAAGGGTAATGAATGTGAAGGAAGCCAGAATGGTTTGTCAGAATCATGAGGTCTGGCAATCGATACTCTCTGCCTACTACGTAAGGCACTTCGCGTGAAGACATATATGTATGTATTATTAAACTGAATATTACTACAATTATTTTTGTTTTCCGTGATGCGTGATGTATGAGAATGAAGAATATATTTTTAACAATACGTAAGTATGTAATTATTTACATAAATGACATAATATTTAAATAAAAATAATAAGTTTTGTACACTTTTACTAACTACCAATAACAATTTATACCTTCATACGCTTATTTTTTCTAATTTCTAAATTTCTTTCTCATAGTAATAATAAGAAGTTTTTATTGCAGTAAAAAATACCCATAAATCAAAATAAATGTTTCTCACAATTACAGTATCTTCATGACTAGCCGAAGATAGTGTGGTAGGCGGCAAGCATATCGCCAACCGAGCACATTTCCAATCCCGAGCAACATTATTTTATTAGAAAATTGGAAAAACCAAATTTTCCTTTTGTTACCCAACCCGGGATTCGAACTCGGGACCTCATGCAGTCAAGTCCAACACCTGAACCGCTAGACCACAGAGGCGATTTAGACAGTGATGTGGATAATGACTTATATAACCTATGCTCGATTTTCACCAGCTACCAGTCAGGAGATGCTCTATTCAACACAGAGGACCCAGACCAACATGGAGGGATTGTCTTTAAATCAGAGAAAAGTAAATATTTTATTGTCGTTTATATATTATTTAAAAAATGTTGTTTCGAGAAATTAAGTTTCAGTCATTTACAATTTTTCTTTGTGGTTTTAAGTCGGCACGTTGTTGTGACGTCATTTCTGTCTAAACGATATAGAACGCGTTTTCATAACAATGAGAGGTTTTAATTCGGTCCGTCAAGGTTTTTTTTTTTAGAAAAAATCTGAACCTTCTTAAAAAAAATTAATGGTCGAAATGTTAAAAGATTATTGAAATTTAAACAATTAAGATACTTAATCGATACTTCAAACATATATATTGCATATTTCATATGTTAAGACTTCATAAATAGATTTTATTTTAATAAAGGATTGTAAATTAAAAAATGCCTTATGCTATCTTTGTGCAACGTTTTATAATCGTTATAGGTATTTACTGCTATTTTAGGTGTTTTAATAAACCGGCCCACCTCAAGAATAATTATAACTTGCCGGCCCGCGGTCGAAAGAATTTGCACTAATTTAAATAAAAATTTAATAACTATTAAATATAATTCAAAAACCACTTCAATCATGATAAAACTAATAGATATGGGAATCATCAACTATTTTTCTAAAAAAGAACCATCAAAATCGATTGACTATTAGCCGAGTAATCGCGTAATCTTATTAATATATAAAATTCTCGTGTCACGGAGAACGTGATTGTACTCCTCCGAAACGGCTTGACCGGTTTTTGTGAAATTTTGTGATCATATTAAGTAGGTCTGAGAATCGACCACCATCTATTTTTCATACCGCTAAGTGACAACAGTCACCGTCACACATCAATTTTTTTAATAAAATCGCATAAAAAAATAGCCGAACAACGTCTGACTGGGCAACTAGTAAACATATAATAAAAAATCATACATTTAAGTTGAAAACCTCCTCCAATTTAGAAGTCGGTTAAATATATCCTTTCCCTTAGCAACAAACCCTTTAAGAGAAAGTGCAATAAAGTCCTTTAAGTATGTCACAGGCTAACGGAAGTCGGTGCACCTGTATCCGGCGTCATTTCCGGCGACAACAGCTGTACCAACCGACGCTTTTTTCGCTAATACATTATGTTCCTATAAAAACATTATGCAAACAAACAAAAAAAAGATCGTCATGCCATGTGTATTCTATATTAGGTATACTAGTAGCAATGAGTGTTTTTTTATTAGTATCCTGTGGGGATGAGAACACCCTATCATCAGCTAGAAAAATCTAGTTCTAGTAATTACTGCAATAATCAACTAGTGTAGTTATTTACTAGGTATTGGCTTTTATGCCACCGCCCTATCGCTTTCTGTCGCCATTTCATCAGTGCTCGCTATTGTTATGTTCCAGTTTAGGGGCAAGTTTAATCTGAAAAAGAATTTACTTATGAGGTGTAATATCTTAGTCTGCCAAAGGCAACGTGTCATCAAAATCTATAATGTGTTGTATGTGACATGAATTTCTTATCAATTTCAGTCGCCATAGTAACAGTTTTCTAAATTATAGTCTTCATTACATAGTATGAAACAAAGTCGCTTTCTCTATTACTTTGTATACATAAATCTTTAAAACTACGCTACGGATTTTGATGCGGTTTCTTTTAATTGATAAAGTGATGGAAGAGAAAGGTTTACCTATATGTATATTTTGTACCCGTGCAAAGCCGGGGCGGGCCACAAGTCTGATATAAAGTGTAGTTGCAGTCTAACTTTTTGTACATAATACGCCTAATATTCCTGCCGTTTGTTGGTAATTACATATTTTAAGTCTTTATGGATGCTAAAATCCCAATGGAGTTTTCGGTTAGATAATAACCGTATAAATAATTTAATTTTAAATAGTTAAATTATTTTTAAAATAACAAAAATAATTTAATTTTATTATTTTTACTTTTATAATTATTTTAATTTAATATGTTTTTATATATATATAAATATAATAAAACATGAAAATGAACCAAATAATAACACATGAACAAAAGTAGCTACAAATTATCGGGCGAAACGATGCCTATCTAATATTAAAATAATAGTGTCTCTACTCTCTAGGCGACGTGAATTTCTTCCCATCAGGAAATCCGTCTTTTCTTTGTGTACCAATATCAAAAAAAAATTGGTGCATCTTTAAGATCATCGTCAATGCAAACCATATGAGTAAATTGTAGAATAGTCAATAGACCATCTGCCTCTACATCCGTACAGCCTCTACAGCCCATAAGAGGCGAACACAGGTTAAAATATACCAACAATATAAATATAGGTCAATATTATACCAACAGGACTTCTGGTGGTAGACTGCTGTCCAGCAACTTGTCACACCATCTTACCTATTCCTGGAGTCATAATGACAATTTCATGGAGGATAGGCTAGCCGACTTGTACAGTAGGCCTTCCATGAAAGACATTTTCATTTTTTTAAAAAAGGTAAAATTAAAAATCCATCCGCCAAATGAGACCAACCAAGAACCAAGAAATTTTAAATAAAAAGGTAATGAAATTATTTTAGTAAGATGTTAGGATAACCTACTTACTTAAAAGAAATAAGAATTAATGAAAACCTACTTTTTGAAACCATTTTTTTTATTTGGTTTTTATCAAAAGAGAAGAATAAAAACTATTCAGAGATTACACAAGCATAAATGCTACTCTCATTCCAGACCTAGTTAAAATCATACTAAAGTTGCGCTTATTGTAGGCCTCTACCATTTATAATAATCGTGGTATCACAATTTAAAAACAACCAATAAAATATCAGGCAGCGTTGGCTGAGCCCCTAATTATGCAATTCTCATAAATTTGTAGCCGCCCAAATTGATCGTTATGAACAAAAACTACTATTATCGAGTTATAGTGAACGCAGCCGGAATGTATCACGCGCGTTGATGACTTTGGTTTGGATATCGAAAATAAATATTTTAACTTGTATACAGGGTGTATTTGACACCATAACGAAAACTCCTGTGGTAGTTTAGATACACATCAGACTTCAAAATTCCCTTAACAGTTTTTGTCGGAAACAAGTGGTTAAATATTTAGCAGTTTTTCAGCCCGACTTGTATAACGAACAAAGTATATGCATTAATACGCTGTTTTATTACATTGCTGTTGTTAGTAAAAACGTGTTACCTATTTATTAAATATTAAATTTAAAAAATGTGTGTGTACATGTACACGCGTTAGAAGTTATACTTCTTCGGCGTAAAAACATAAAAATATTTTTAAAAATTTTATCTTTTGTCTTATTTTACATTTGTAGACAAAATGACACTAACCATAGAAATAAAGAAATATTGTGAATACAGTTGTCAGTTCTCACGCAAACATACGTAGATGTCCTTACTTTTACTTTGTTGGTACCTTTTTTTGAAAAACTAAAATGGTATCTATATCTAGCTATCTTCATCATGTCGGTTTTTCGTGACGGTGTGCGCGCGCATCGTAAAAATTTACCCTCATCATTTTTTCCTAACGCGCCAAAAGAAGTATAACTTCAAATTTAGTTGCGTTAGATAGTATAAATGAAATAATAGTGAAATCAATAAAAAATACATTTTTATTTGAAAAATTCATGAAATTTCCGACAGAAAATTCCAACTACATATGAATGTCTATCATATAAAGAATTCATGGTTGCATTTTTTGTTACGCTGTCATTTAAACCGCGTATCAATATTTGTTCGCTTAATAAAATAAAGACAACATCCACCTACAAACTACACGAATGTTAAAAATCGGCTAGTTTATTGATAGCTAGTTTAGTGACAAATAGTAACGCAGAATTTTTCTCCGTGTTGGTCGGGGTCCACTAGGAAGAATAAACCAGTTGCCTCAATGCCAGACTGCCTAACTGCCTGTTAGCACCTAACAGGCGAGCATTAGCACCTAGCAGGTTATAGGTCATTACCAATAAGACCATTGATGGTAGAGCAGTGCATCAACTTGCCCGGTTAGGGAGCTTACCAATTCCTACCGCCGTGATGACTCTGACATGTTACAGACAGCTCCAAGCGTAGGGTAGCCAATAGACTTGCACAATAGGCCTACCACCCGGGCGCCAATACGGCGATGCACCTGTAACATCTATGGTGTCTATAAGCCACGGTTGTCTTTTACCATCAAAATAGCCTTGTGCTTGTGGCTGATCTTTCGCATACAAAATATCGCTTATTTTAGTGACGTCACTATTTTTAATAAATTCACCTCACGTGTTTTCAGAAAACAATGAGTACCTAGAGAATTTTATTGATATTTTTATTTGGGACTCCATAAGTATGGTATATAATGTTAAAATATAAACTAGGGTTAAATAATGAAATAAAAATTTAATTCCAAAAGATAATAAGCGGTAAGACATACCTAAGCCAGTCTGATACGCTGATCAAAACTCTGATTGATTTAACCGGTTTTGCTATCCTACATTTATGGTTGTAGCAACACGCAAGGCTTGTGGTATGTACCAATCAAAACGAACCGTTGAGACGGACGTCAAAACTCACTCAGCTAAGGTTTTAGTACTTGTGACCAAGCCGATACTGACCCAACTAGTATTTTAATAAAGCATCCAACTTGATAACTTTGACTGGAGTACCAAGTCCATTTATCCAGGATTTTAGCAGCTCGAGGCTACGTTTGGATAATTTGCTCCAATTATTTTGAATATATCCAGAATTTCAAAATAAAATAAAAATATCTACAAAGTACGCATTGTTAAAAAGTCTAAACGGCGCCTTCGAGTATCTTTTTGCTAAATGTTTCTAAACTACATTTTTATTTCAAAATTGTCTTAACCAATATAACAATTTTTAGAAAAGTCTATGTACTAGCTGGCCCTGATATCAGACACGTATTTTTAAGGGTTCCCTCTCACTAGCGAACTACTTACTCAAAACAATAACGATAAAAGTAGGTTATGTTTAACTCCTGTTCTTTGACCATAACTGTTCATTTTTATATTCTTGGAAGGCTAAGAAGCAGACGGATTTACTGTTAGAAATTCACGACGCCTGTGTGACACCAAAGGTGTTAATGGTGCGTTGCCGACCTGAGGCACTCGAGCGAAAGTAAGCTTGCCTACTACCTTATCCTCCGAACCGGATCACGTAAACGGTAATCACTGAAGTTGTGGCGGCAGGAAAAGGTAAGGCAGTTTTACCAATCCGGACGAATCGCTGCGAAACTCTGCCACCTACTCAGATGTCACTGTTTTAGTGAAGATAAGCATATGCTCGCCTTTTACAAGCTGCCTGTCAGGGAGGCAGATGATCTAATCAGCATAGGAGCTGGGACCAACACCGGGTAAACTAGTATAACAATTAGTATGTCAATAAAAATGTTAAGGATTTTTAAAGCATCCCTAAAGGGGTTGCAAAAGAAACCAGGGAATATTGTTGGTATTTTAATAAGGCACCTAATTCGTGAACTGTAGCTGTAATACCAAGTCCAGTTAACCAGGATTTTGAAAAAGAGCAACAGTTTTTAAATTCAAATCTTCACACCAAATTTTATTACATTACATACCTAGAAGTCGCCTCCTTAGTTGGGTGGCTAGCGTAGGTACTTGCCTTACTATACGCACCAACCGCGAGGTTCGGGTTCGATTCCCAACGGGGGCATTCAATTGTGTGATGAACATTTACATATCTGCATTTCCAGGTCTAGGTGTTTATTAATTTATTGTGATAACTACTTAAAGTTTAAGTATTTGCATGTACTAGTATCGTCAACTAACACCCATAACACAAGCATATAATTTGCTTACTTTGGGGTTAGATTCAATTTGTGTGACTTGTCCAGGAATATTTATTTATTCATGGCACGATGGCCAGATGTCCAGCAGGACATGTCTGTCTGTTATTAGAAAAACTATTTTAATACCAAAGACCGTACAAATGAAGTAAGAGTAAGTAAGACTAGAAGAGTACTATTTGACTGAACCTGGGTTCAAAAAATAAACGTAAGGAACAACCAGAGGATGTATCAGTGCGTACTGGAGACCGTACGATAGTAGTTTCTATGTAGCCTGTAGGCAAGTAAAAACTTTTAGAAAATTAGAGTAGCAGTTAAGTTTGTCCATAGGCCTAACACCCCGACCACAGGACAAAGACACACCTTTAACATCAATGGCGTCTAGAGGCCACTCTCGTCTCAGCCGTGTGCTTGCAGCTAAAACGACCGCGTTGGTCCGGGTTCCTTTGCAGAATAGACCATCTGCCTTCCTGCCAGGCAGCTAGTATAAGGCGAGCATAGGCTTGCCGTCACTAACACCGTGACATCTGACTAGGTGGTGGAGTTTCGCAGCGACTCACCCGGATTGGTACCACCGCCTTGCCTACCCCTGCCGCCATAACGTCATGACGTGTTCCGGTTTGGAGGGTAAGGTAGCCGGTAAACTTACTTTTGCTCGAGGTCTACCATCCCGGTCTTAGGTTGGCAACGCACCATTAAGTCAGATAACAGTCCAAAGGTCAAAAGCTCGACATTTCCAAAAATAGCTTAAACCCCCATTCTAGGACTCACAAGTCCTAAAAAAACGTTATACTTGATACGTACATAACAGTACTACAGGCGTACGAAAGTTACTGTTATCTTGGCATATCCTCTCTAGGCAACGCGCCCATAAAGTAACGAATTTATTATCTCACCGTTCCCGAACAACGTTATACGGTACTTCATGCGCGCGCCTCTCCCCCCTCTCTGCTATTGTTACGAAGTTCCCATAAAGTATCAAATTTGAGGTCGGGAATAACTCTACCTCTGGCCTAAACTTTGAACCTAATTAGCTCTAAAAATACAACTTTTCTAAACACAAATCTTATATGATTCAAACAAACAAAAAATGCTTGATTTTTTCGTATATAAATGTCAAATCATTTATAGTTTTTTAATACAAAATACAACTTGCTCAAATATATTCCTTATCTCTCTAGCTCGTATTTTAAATGCGGTACTTTATAGACGTGCGCGTCTATAGTGAACGGTATTTCGTTGGGTGGGACTTGGCACCCACAAACTCGGTACTTTCTGAGTCTCTGAGCAACCCTTCGTCTTATTCTCTATCCTTGTCTTACGCGACGGTCGGCTGCACTCCTCTCTGTAAGGTACCGGTTGTTCAATTTGCTTTAGATATATGATTTTATATCTTGTGTTTTATTGAACACTGTTTATATAACAGTGAAGTTTGAACAAGCAATACCTGTAAAATAAATCGACCAGAAATACTGGATATGGTAAAACAAGCCCATGTTCTAATGGACTCACTAATATCAGCACAAGTCCATGCAAAATTGAGAAGAGAAAGTTGAAAATGGGTTCTGTTTTTATTTTATTTATTTTTATGCTTAAAATGTAGATACATGTTTATTACAAAGAAGCTGTAACATAAACTGGTACAATTTTTTCTGTCCAAGAATAGCACAGAAATACAGGTTTTAACACAAAGGGCACTGCAGGGAATTTTCAGTTCAAATGCAGAAAACTTGCGGGGAATTCAACCGCCATATGTGTGAAATTGTCTTAACGCATTCCCAAGGCATTAGCTTTAACGTAAGAAACCAGCAGCATTATCGCTAGATCGGTGATTTTTTCTATAGACTATCAATAATTATTAGACGGCGAGGTACAAACAGTGTAATTACAAGAGCGAGAGAGCGTTCTCGGCTTTTGTAAATCAGAATCTTAATCAGAAAAACTTTATTCATATAAACCATTTGAGTAGACGTGTACAAGTACCAAAACACACAGTGCACGTCGACATCTTCTTACTATTAAATAACTCGTCACGTTACAGTTACACTGCTAACGCGGAGTTATCAAAATAAAGACTGATTTCACATCTGTTAAAATATAATCCTCGTATTACCTACCTAAACATGATAGGTATCTTTCATAACATTCAAATCTGGCAATGTGAATTTCTTTTGATGTTCCGACCCTTATTAAAACCATCAGCTTTTCACACTTCGATTGCATTAAATTTGCTGCAATCGTCTACTGCACTACATTTAATTTTTTTAAATGCCAGAAATGTAATAATTTATTTAAAAAAAAGTGCTAATACAAATCTAGATTTTTGACTTTTCCTGCGAACTTCTCAAGCACCATTGTTTAGTTTGAACGCAATAATACGACCTTAAACACAAAAAGTCGCAGTTATATTGTGAACATTTCGACATTATTACAGTAACGGTAACTCTATCATGTTACAGTACATATTGAAAATCTACCCGCAATGTATATTGCAATAACCCATACATGTTATACCTAACAATCACTACTGGTATCGGTTATTATAACATTTTGAATAAAAATATAGCTTCAGCGTTGGTAAGAGACATGTGCCTTAAGCCCGCGTCGTCCCGGTCGCTGTGCGCGCCTACGTAGTTATAGCGCGAATGTACTTTTGCCCACTTTGAAATATTACGCTCTACATGTAGAGTGACGCAACACAAGCCTATACTTTTGTTTAAATTTAAAACTCCTTTAGATTTTTAATTTAGGGAGTTTTCTTCTGTCATCTATTTCTATGGCTTGATATTTTTTAGGACAGCAAAAAAAACGGTTTAGCTACACATTTCTAAGGCGATTATCACACGGCACCACTGACCGCAGCGTCAGGCGGAAGTGACAAAGCGGATTTCATAGCGGTTCTCCGCGCGGTAAGGCGGTTAAAGCGCCTGTCTGTGCGGATGGATTTAACGCGGTTGTGACCAGTTTGATCAAGGTCGCTGGCAAAGTGGACACTGAAGTAGTAGCAACAATTTGGCTTTTATGGAATAGAAAGAAAAACACAAAAATATATTGTGTTTATTAATTTTCACGAAGCAGAGCTCTAAATGAGACATTCGTGGTATCATATAAAATACCTGCACCTACGACGATCCGCACGGTTATTCTGTGCCACATGTGTTGTGCACCGCCTCTCCGCGCGGACTACAGCGTGGAGGTGCGGTTGCGGAGAGAGCACCGTTCCACCGCGCTGTCAGGCGGATAGCATGTGTTGTTACCTACGGATTTATAAGAGGCCAATGCAACTTAAGATCCGATCGATGCCTACCGCAGCGGCGAGCGGTGCCTTGTGTTAATCGCCTAAATGTTACGCAACGCAACTGTATAAGATTCATATTAACTATTTGAGACTAGCGATGATTTCTTTCCACCAAGTGAACCACTAATTTGTCTCCTCACTCAAGAAAAAACATTTTTACTAAAAGCAATTTTCACTTAATAAACTCGCACATTAGTTTGGATATTCTTAAAAGAACTACGCACTTAATTATGTTTATATGTGCAGGTGATCTGCTAAAAATAACGCAATGTAGACGAGACAGCGCGTTGAGGCATCGCGTCAGTGGATATTTCATAGGAATTGAAAAAAAAATAAAAATAAACAATTGTATAAAATAAAATTTCGCATAGCCTACTAGGGACAAAGATAACACTGTGTCTTCAGATGCGTTTTTACAACGAAAGAAAACATCTAATACTCATAAACTCACAAGCATATTGAATTTGTGGCTATAAAACTATCTCCACATCTGGATTATACCAAACCGTTGTTGCGTTTTGACGTGAAAGACGGACAAACACACAAATATATGAAATTGGAGTGACTGTTTGTAATATTAAAATAACTGGTTTTTACTGAGTGGATATAAATGATACTTAAACCAAAAGACTGTGTCTTTGTTTCGCCTAATCTCTAAACCGGCTCTACCGATGTTGACGGAATTTAAACTGGATTGTGGCTGAAATAATAAACAGTAACTTAGGCTACTTTTTATTCATTTTACTTTTATTCTCATTTTTAGATTTAGTTTTAAGTTAAATTGCACGTAGACGAAGTCGCCGGCATAGCTAATTTATAATATTAGTCTGGATTACTACTTGCAGTATTTACTTATACACAAAAAAACTCTGATTCTCAGATGCGCAGTTCTCCGGAGCGCGAGTGACGGGCTGTCTAGAAGCGGGCGCTTTTTTTACATCGAGAGCCCATCCGAGGAGCGGAAAACAAAAAGACAGGATTTATATTTTTTTATTATTTTATTTATTCCCTTTTATTTCTGTATTTTATATTCCTTAAATTTTTGCATATCGTCGAGCTCTTCCCGTTATTGTTTTTATTCGCGTCCGCCATTTTGCATCTGTCAACTGTCAATGAAAAAAGCGCGGTGTGTGGCAAGAGAAACTTGATCAAAGTGCCTAAAGGAAGAGTTTTATATTGTAAGTCGGCTTGGGACCACCAAGAACGCGTTTTCTGAAATATTATCAGTGTCATAGAATACTTGGGTACTTATTCATAATGTTATAGGAACTTTATTGCTGATAATTTTTGTTAGGTAATAATGTAGTCGATATGATCTAACTTTTTGTAGGTAGTTCATGCAGTGCGTGTCAGAGTTCATCAATATCATATTACGTTTGAATAGATACGTGGTAAACTTACAACAAGTGACAGTTTTAGTCATAGGCTGACGACGGAACATTAACTTTGGTGTGCCTAGGTATAAGTACAAGCAACGCGTGTTTTTTACCATCAGAAAACACTTTTATTCATTACTTTTAATCTTTTAAGAAAATAAAAAGATAAACTTCTTATAACTGCAAGTGACTTGATAGGTATAGACGTACCTATATTCTTTTATAATGATAGTAAGACTCAAAGAGTAAAGTAAATGTCCATAACGGTAAGACTCCTATCATTATGTCTTTTTCTTTTCAATCTCATATACCTATTCTTAAAATTAAGAAAAATTAAATGACTTCCGACAAAACCTATATGTAACGCAGCAAAGAATCATCTCGATTACGTCAGCTTTCAAACAAAAATATACGCATCGAAATCGGTCAAACCGTTCAAAAGTTATTGCTTCATACATACATACATACGTTTTCCGTCAGAGGTTCCCCTCATTTTGCGTCGGGAGTTGAAAAAACGCAATACAATTGTTTGGGAGCTACAATGCCACAGACAAACAGACACACGAACAAGTCAAACTTACATCACCTCTCTTTTATGATGTGCTTTAGATGAACTGCAAAGATTACGGAAAATACATAATACCGAAAGTTTTAAACTAAGATCCATCAGCCATCACCCATTAAACTCATCTGGAGGATGTCGTCGTCATCGGAAACATGAATAGATCTAGTTAAGGCGAATCGAATGAGTCCAAAATCGGTAGTTTCACCAGTACCTAGGCATTCTAGGGCTTACTATCTATCCTATCTTCGAGCTCCATAATCAGACCGACTCAGTTGTACCAGCATTGTTTTTAAGATATTGGACAAAAACGCAGACGACGGAATTCCTGATTGTAAGAAATTCAGGCCGCCTAGAGACACCGAAGGTGGTAATGGTGCATTGCCAACCTAAGACCGGGATATAAGGCCTCGAGCAATAGTAAGTTTACCGGCTACCTTACCCTCCGAACCGGAACACGACAACGGCAAGCATTGGACGTTATGAAGGCAGGAATAGGTAAGGCGGTGGTACCAATCCGGGCGAGTCGCTGCGAAACTCTACCACCTACTAAGATGGCACGGTGTTAGTGACGGGAAGCCTATGCTCGCCTTATCCGAGCAGGCAGGAAAGCAGATGGTTTATTCTGCAAAGGAGCCCAGACCAACACGGGGAAAATTTGTTAGTATTTTAACTGTAACGTCTCACATATGTGTAAAAGTGATATACTTAAATACCAATAATGTGTCTGATATCCATTCCGATGCTTGCAAATGAGCTGATGACATTTAACTCCTGAACAGATGTCAATAAATGATAAATAGCAACCATCTCAATCTCGTCATCATCATCAGCCGGAGAACGTCCACTGCTGGACATAGGCCTCCCCCAAAGAGCGCCACAAGTCACGGTCACCAGCCGCTTGTATCCAGTCCCAATCTCGTCAGTTCTCAAGTTTGTGCTTTAAATGAACTGCAAAGATTACGAAACAAAATTTTCACCTTTGACCCATTAGCCACCTCCCAGTTAAATCATCAGGTCCTTGTCATCAAGACCTATTCATCAGACAATATGAATAGATCTAATTAAGGCGATTAAATAATAATACCCCTTGGACAAGTCACACAAATTTTATCTAACCCCAAAGTAAGCAAGTTATATGCTTGTGTTATGGGTGTTAGTCAACGATACTAATATATATAAATACTTTAATGAATACCAGAATAAATTTAATAAACACCCCGACTCGGAAATGCGCACATCTAAGTGTTCATCACACAAATGCCTGCTCTCGTCGGGAATCGAACCCAAGCCTCGCGGTTGCTCAATGCAGTTAGGCGTTTACGCTAGCCACTCGACCAACGAGGCGGTCAAATAAGTCCAAACTCTGCAGATTTACGAAGGTAATGCCTCCTATCTCCGAGCTCCATCATCAGGCCAGCTCTGTTGCACCATCACTCGTTAGTATTAGGGCTGTTTGGTCTCTCAGTGCTTAAAAGTGAAATATATACCCATGGTGAATCTAATATCCATTCTAATGCTTACGAAAAATATGTAAATGAGCTGATAACATTGAGCACCTGGACAGATCTCCAGGACCTCAAAAAACCCGCCGCTAGACCACAGAGCAGAAATTTTTGCCATAGGTAGGTATCCCAAAAGTAAAGCCACAGTGTAAATGTAGCATTCATAGGTTATACGAGTACATGTAAAGGTTGCTAAGGCATTTTTAAAAATATATATTTAAAAATGCACAAAAGATCTAAATGCGTGCTTAGACAGATTTAAAAAATGTTCAGACCAGTCACACTAAGAATCGCTTGTATGGTAAAATTCTGGTTAAACAAATATTTAACAATTGTTGTTTTTTTATGACATTGGAAGGCAAACAAGCAGACAGATTTCCTGATGGTAAGAAATTCCCGCCGTCTAGAGACACCAAAGGTGGTAATGGTGCGCTGCCATCCAGAGGCCGGGATGTTAGGCTCGAGCAAAAGTAAGTTTACCGGCAACCTTACCCTCCAAACCGGAACACGTCATGACGTTATGGCGGCAGGAATAGGTAAAGCGGTGGTACCAATACGGGTGAGTCGCTGAGAAACTCTACCACCTAGTCAAATGTCACGGTGCTAGTGACGGTAAGCCTACGCTCGCCTCTCATGAGCTGCCTGGCACAGAAAGGCAAATGGTCTACTCTACAAAGGAGCCCGGACCAACACGGGGAAAAATAACGTGTTCTCACAAACAAGGTCGTTTTCGACATTGCACGTCCTCTAGAATAGAATAGATTATATGCCTTCATGCCTGGCAGCTCATATGAGGCGAGCAAAGGTTAAGTCATTCCTAACAAGATTACTAGTGTAAGATGCTGTAGGTACTTCAACATGCCCGGGTAGGGATCCCTCACCTTATCTATTCGATGACAGTGTTTCACTGTCGTCTTTTGCACATTAGATCTGTCCTGCCACAGGAAAGCGTCGCATCAAGTGGCTATCATCTATGTTGTCTATAGGACTCGGTTGTCTTCAGGAGAGTGTGCTTGTGGACTGTTTCACTGTCCAGAGCCGGATTTAGAAGTCAGGAGGTCTCCGGGCAACAAAGGGGTGGAGATCCACGGGTCCCAAATTTTTTTTCAGTAAAAATCCAAAAAAAAAATCGAATAATATTAAAGAACGATATAATCATGTATGTATACAGTACCTTATACTGCAAGTAAACGTAAAATAATAAAAAATGCAAGGAAAAGATGTTTACTAGTCGGAATTTGTAAGATTTTTTACGAAGTCTCTAGTATGGGGGCCCTTCGTTTATGGAGGCCTTGGGGCTTACGCCCCTGTTGCCCTCCCCTAAATGCGGCGCTGGTTCTATCCCATTTAAAAGTTTTTTCGATTTCATGTCTATTGCTTGAAAAAGGTTTGATTGTCTGTTCCTAGCTTTGGTATTTTGAAATAACGACGAGTATTAAAATATCTTTGTGCAAGTAACACATTTTTAAAGCAATCATATTAGATTCTAACCTTCTTATTACTAAACACGGATTAAAGTACTCCAAGGTTCAAACTGGTATAGTCTTGATTACATTGTGTAACTATAATATCAACTTAATTTTACTCCTACGTTAGTCCGAGTTTATTATTAAAACGGTGAGAGTATAGGTTGTGAAAAAAAATTCAATGGCAGTTTCACGCAGCTTCGCCTGCGTAACTTGGCTTTTAGGTACTGCACCGATTTTGATGAAACAAAGCCTAGTAACTCAGGGATAATGTAGCATTCTAATTGTGAAAGAATTTTTGAAATCGGTCCAGTAGTTTCAGAGCCTTTTTCAAACAAATAAAACTCAAACGTTTCTTCTTAACATTATGTTATTTTGTTAATATTATTATATATATTATATTATATATATTAATATAGAATATAGATACCACTAGGTATTTCACGTGTATTATGATAGAAATACATTTGTCGGGTCAGCTATTAAAAAATAACAATAACGGTAGATATCAATACGTAAAATAAAAAAGTTGCAAACGGTTTCAAAAGTACAGTCACCGGTACCTTGTAGATAACCATCGATAAACAGACGACGCGGAACCAAACCCTTCCCTGCATATAATTATAATAAATACAGTCAGCTGCAATAATATTTGTACAATATTTCGCTTCGTTGGTCGAGAGGTTAACACGACTAATTTACAATACACGAATTCGATTTCCGGAAGGGGTAGTAGTTTGATGAATATAGATCTATATTTTTGGGTCTGAATATTTAATATTTAGGTATTAATTTAGTATCTGTGTCTATTAGTAGGGTGGACCTAATATTCAATCATTAAATTTGTTGTCTTTGGATGTGGGTCTTGGCCAGAGTATACTTTGCTTTGGTAGATTGCGTTTAGCAACCAAATATTATATCTGTAAGTAAGTAAGTATCTTCACGTCCATATCCGAGAAGAGATAAGCAAAGGCAAAACCAAGGTAGCCACGACTAGCCGAAGACACTAAGTCCTACAACATGATAGGCGCCAAACGGGCACATATCCAATCCCGAGCAACATTTTTTTAGAAAATTGGAAAATCACATTTTCTTTTTGTTGCCCAAACCGGGACCTCATGGAGTCAAGTCAATCACGTGGACCGCTAGACCACAGAGGTGAAATTATATCTATAAGAGGCAATTATATCTGTAGTTAGATTTAGTTATCTCAGCAATCTACACGATGCGCTGATAGTAACTCCATACATATTTGTCGAATATTGCAAACGCAAAAGTAAATCTTCGTAAACTTGCACTAGTATTGCAGAAAAGAATCTATTAAAATCTTAATAAAATTATTTAATTTGCAATTTTCCGCCAAAAAATGTATACGTATTATAGAGTAACAAAACAGACAAAACAGTGCGCTAAGAATGAATTGGACTTGCCGGAAGCTAAAACTCCCAAATATATCCAGCTCCACACAATACACACCACTAAACTAAAAGCACCAACAATACACATACTGCTAAAAACTCAACGTACGTTTCGCTTCGTAACCGAAGCATCATCAGGAGAAATCGACTGCACTCCACGAAGGTCGAGCACATAGTATGTGCACATAGTAAATCCAATTCATTCTTAGCGCACTATTTTGTCTGTTTTGTTACTCTATAATACGTATACATTTTTTGGCGGAAAATTGCAAATTAAATAATTTTATTAAGATTTAAGTATGGATGATCCGCAAAGTAACGCCTTCTTCTATCAAAAGAATCTATTAGTTTAGGCCCACACCTTCCCCAGGTTTCCCAAGTTATACCTAAATTGACAATAACCCAACATCTAGGTAAGTAGTCTATCCAGGAGCATTTGAAATGTAAAAAAAAATGTATCGTGTTCTTTGTCATCTACAAACAATCGACACGGAAACAAACCCTGCTTATAATTATAATAAATACAGTCAGCTACGATAACATCTTTGTAAGTCTGCAAGTAACTACTGCATCTTAAAATAATATGTAAATTATTCATACTATTCGGAGGATTATAATGATCATGATATAAGCCGATTAGAGTTTGACTTCATTTTTTATGGGATGATAAGCAGACGAATTTGTGATGGTAAAAACGCAGTTCGTTAGCTTCAAAATTTCAATTTTAGGGTTTCCTAAAACAAATTTCTCGAATAAACTCCAAGCATTCTATTTAATTTTATTCAACTTGATTTGAAGGTTAATTTGAATTAAATCTTTAGGCATCGATATAAGGACGCACTTTTTTTTTTATTATCAAAACTTATTTTTATTTACAATGTAGACAAAGAAAGAAACGTCTTTATGATTTCAGTATTATTATTTTCATGATAAAAAGTGTTTTATCCTTCAGTAACAAAGAACAGAGTTTTCTAACTTAAGTTAAGAAAGTATTATAAAGCACCTCTTTCTTATTTTGATTTTTAAGTTTTACCTTAAAATAACTTTAAAAAAAAGTAAAAGTTTTCTTCACGCCCATGTCCCCGAAGGGGTAGGCAGAGGCACAACCAGGGCACCCACGACTAGCCGAAGTCCCCACAATGTGATACAATCCCTAGCAACATTTTTTTTTAATTAGAAAATTGGAAAAACCACATATTATTAATACGTGATGCCAAAACTTTGGTCCCCATTTTACGAAAAATGCGCTGACGCAGGAGCATAAAATTTGGTACACTTATAGTTTATGTGTAGGAGAAGTGCAGAACGCTTATATTTTTCAATAATAATTAAATAAAGTACAGTAAGTCGATAAATAAAACATTACCCACACTATCATGCATTTGAGACACACAAACAAATATATTGATTTATTATTGAACGATAAAAGATCACAGATGGCGCATCATACAGTTTGGAAACAAAATTGGTCTAGAGAAACGAAGATGGCGTTCTTATCAACATTCAACAAGATATTAAAATTTATTATGGTCGAATTTCCAATATAAATTAGTTCATAACAAAATCAGTAATGGATAAGAGAGGTCAGGTGGACTAAAATCCTGTTAGGCCATGCTTAAAATATATTTTTTAGTCTTCCTGATGCTATTCAACCTACACAAAAAATGAAAGTGAGATAGGTCTATTTAGGAATATTGTTTCTTTTGTCAGAAATAACTTTGATTATAATATTTTCAGAAATAACTTCGAATATAATTATGTAGTTCCACACTTTTATGAGTTTTGTTATACAATATATTTTTATAGCCAACTATACCTAGATATCATTTGAATCTGCATTATAACTATCGGGTGTTCGAATGTCCAATATAACTAGATCCGTTAATGTCATGTTTTTTACCGAATCAGGATTCGTGTGAGGTCATATTACATTGGCCACAGTTAGCGTGCTAAGATCGCGCGATAGGCACGTAGGGTATATGTGCCCATTCGCGTCCACGCACCAATTCGCGTCCATTTCGCGTACACCGTTTAAAAAACCCTTTAAAAATAAGTGTACTTACAAACTAGGGAAATTAAAAGTCATTTCTGCCTATAAT
>NJDD01000610.1:723862-736767 GCA_002245505.1 Calephelis nemesis
TATTTATGTATTAAACTAACACACTGTAAAAGTAATATATGTTATTTGCAGTTAAAAAAATATTTTTTTTCTTTATTACAATATTTATGGCAAGACTAGGTAAATAACCAAACTAAAATGTAAAAAATAAATACTACTTAGTTTAAAAAAACTCGAAACACGCTTTTTATAGAAAATCAAACCAAAAAATAGAAAATAAATTTAAATTAAGAATAGTGTTAAAAATTTCAATAAACGTAAGTTAATAATAATGTGAATATTTTTTTTAAAAAAAGCGTGGGGTGCTTTTTAAGATATTATCAAAATGATAGAAGAGTGACTTTTCAAATCCGTCAATAAAATATGTATAAAAAATTAATAATAAATCAGCATGAAAACGTCTTTCTACACGTATTTCCCCCTTAAGTAAAATTCTAGTAATAGGGCAGACTTTTTTTCGGTGCCCAGGAGCGGCAATGAGTTTAAATCCGGCCCTGGCAAAGTCTGTAGGTATATTGCGGCGTATTATTTATTTCGATGTATTTTTAGTTTTTAGCAGTACCTAACGTTAGCGATTGCCATTAGTCAAGTTGGAATTTGCATCAAGTTATTCAAAATTTGTTATAAGTCGTCAAAGAAAGTCAAGCCAGGCTTTTCTGATTACTTAAGCTTATTTGAATGAATATTGGCGGCTACTTCCTTGTTACACGATAAATAAAGTACATAATTTCTTCATGATTATTTCGTTTACGTGTACTTTCATTGTACAAAATGACAATGAAATTTACTTAATATGAACACGAAATTTAATAACTACGAAAAAGCTACGAAAATCTAATATAGTAATTACATTTTCTTTGTATGAAGCCAAAACTCCTAGTCTGTGTTGGCGCCAAAACAACCACAAAACTGAACTTTGAACTGAACGTCAAATAACATAAGCACCGACAACAGCTCCACCTACCGGATCAAATTGCATTTCTTAAATCATTCAGGAAACCGTCAAAATACCCAAAAAACAACTTAATCGGTTCAGCTTTTTAAAATGTTAAGAGACAAAGATAATTACGGAAGGAAAAAAAATAAAGTAAGTAAGTAAACGGAAGGACAATTCTTAATATCGTTTATTATTACCTGTTTTCTGGGATAAAATATTTTCTCTAGATTAAATGTATCAAGTAGCCAATGTTCATTAGGGGTACGTCGGCTTCTAATGATAAAAGAATATTTCAAATCGATTCACAAGTTTCGGAGCCTATTCAATACATACAAATAAAAAAACAATCAAATTCTTATTTTAAAAATATTAGTTTATATTTACCTTCAAATCGATATACGATTTAATCTTACTCGAAATACATTATAACTTAGAGGTACCTACTTATCGATCTATTTGTATGTATACTTTCAGTTCAGTTGCTGATTATATGTTAAAAGTCTATGAATTCAAGATTTCAGATGTAAATATTTACAAACTATGTAGATACGCAAATTAAGTAAAAAGTTTTATGTATGCAACTGTTTCAAAAATTGATTATACTGTTATGTCCTCGCTCATGCCCATATTTGGATACTTATTTTATTTATTTTGTATAATCTGTTTCATAGACCGATAAAACAGGTTGGAAAGTGGCACACTAATGGTGGAAGCCTGTTTTATCGATCGAACAACTGTCAAAAGTGTCAATCTGTCATGGCGTATTGTGCGTTTTCGTGCACAGTAAATAGTAAATAATGTTGTATTTTAAGGATAATTTAGATATTTTTATTAAAAAAACGTTAGGATACTCTAAAATATCATGATTAATGTATCATAGTATAATTTCGGCACAAGTGTGCAGTAAAATGGATAAGAAAAATGCTATTCGGCGGGGCAAACGGCCATCCAAAGTTGTGGAAGAAAACTACTGGGATTGTAGCGTTTGTACGTATAGAAATAACGCAGAGGCTTTCAAATGTTCAATGTGCGACGTGCGAAAAGGTAACTCTTTTAATGTATTTTCTAATAACCATCAACTTTTGTAGGAATTCATCGCCGAGTGTTATACCATCATTAACTAGACGTTTTAATGGGGTTTTTGGCCTGTAATAAAATTTGCATAATTTAAATAGATTACAAGGAGTTTTTCAGCAGTTAATGACCTTATAAACTTGTAGTTCATCTATTATTATGTACAATAGCATGTCGCAAATTCAAAAGGTTTGTGAGATTTGACAATTACTATTAAAGTGAAAACATTTCTACAATACAGATATTTCAAAATCTCTCTGATATCAATTTCATGCTAAATAGTGTTGATGAAATCTAGATGGTATTAAAAACAGGAAAGTAAAAGCATTGTTTGTTTCTTTCACCCTCGCAATCGTAACATGACCAAGTTATTATGGTGGCAAGAATAAATAAGCCAGTTAATCCCTTCCGGGCAAGCTGCTGCACAACACTCTCTTATTAGTGATCTAGTTGGCGCAGGCAGTGTTGTTGTATTTGGTATATTTATGTACTTCCTGGTTCAGTCCCAGTAATGTTTTTGAGAATCCTCATAGAATGATGTCAAGGCATGTATTGAAGGTTACTCCTTCTTAATATAAAAATCTTATCCATTAAAATACAACAATTCAATCAATCAATTTAAAATAAGTAAATTAACCAGAATAAATCGACACCTCCTACATATTTGGATGTATCTGCCAGATACACGAAATCGATTTTATTGCATTTTTGGCATTTATGCACTATATATTATCACATGAAAAAATATTAGATTTTTATTTTGACCCTAACATCAAATTTTGTAATACGTATAACTATGTATCTACATATGTTGCTAAACAATGACGCTGTTTAAATAAGTAAGTGTCAGTTGCACTATAATTCATGGGGGCACAGGTGCGCGAGCGACAATCAACTACCCATTAGTCAGTTGTACTACGGTGACTGGGCGGTGTGAACGCACTCCGTGACGATCAGCTTTAATTTAAAAAAAATGTCGAATAAGAGAATAGAAATATTTAACAGGAGAGCTCTCGTAATAATGTTGTAATAGAAATAGGTCGCCCTCAGGACAACTTTTTTTTTGGTCAGGTTTTACAGTTACACTATATACGTCCTTATTTTATGCCAAATGTAATTATGTAACTGGCAGTACATCATAAAAATTCAAGAATATTCCAATGTAAAAAGCTGTATAAGGCACATATATGATTAAAAAAAATTTGTCAGAACATTGTATAAGTGTGTATGTGCTAAAACACAAAAACCTACAGGTTTACTAATATTTTATTATTGTTTATAGCAAATTTATGCCAACTTAAGGGTACTTGCAAAATTTCAGGTTATATGTTGAAACGGTTGCTGAGATGTGACTATTTTAATTTTTCGAAAACTTTAAATGACTCTCCTGTAAAATTTGCTTTTTGTAGATACATAGTTATGCGTAGGAGGTGTCGAAATATTATTAACAATAACATTTTAGACAAACATTTCTTTCCTGAATTTAGCTAAATTTACTTATTATTTTCTAGCATTGGTTCTATTCCCAACTAAAAATGAACTTTGTTTTTTTTCTTTGTTTAGTAATTCACTTTCATTTGTTTCATTGTAAAGTTTGTTAAGTAATATGATTAGCTCAGATATAGTTTAAATTAAAACAAATGTTTGTTGGCACTTCAGTTTTCAGTCAGAACTTCATTGTTAAAATTCGTATAACCATTCAATTGAATAGAATAATTAAATTACGTTAGGACAGCTTTAAGAATACTGTAACAAATAAATTTTTAAATTGTTGTGGAACAGTACAATTATTTACAGTTGAGTGATTAGAATAATATTTTAAGGTACTTCAACCCGCAAGCCTCGCATCAACCCAGCACTGGTTGCAGCCCAAGCAGCAGGGACAGCACCGACAAGCTCACAAAAGCGTCCTAGATTAGAAAATTCCCACAAAAAAAAACGCCGTCCACCCCGCCTGACCAATGTGGATAGAAGTTCTGCACAAACTAGAGAGGTAATTCATTTAGGTTACCAAGAAGACAATGTGAAATAACAACTCATTTTTCAATCTTTAATTAATTATTTACCAGGAGCTTAAAGTCAAAACCTGCTCTAAATTTTAACATATGAATTTTAGTAAAGTTTTTATCCAATGTACAGATGGTTGAAAGTCAATGCTAAATCTTCTACTATAGTAAATGTTCATAAGCAAAGGTAAAAGTATTTTAAAAAGAAATCATTTAAAGCTTTTTTTTGATAGAGGAACAATGTGCGTGTTGCGAGAACACTGATTTCAGTATTTGAGTATTTACTCTAGAGCACCATTTAGCCTATTTTTTGGTTCTGGTGACTGGTAAAATAGGAAGAGATTTATAAGATCTTAAAGCAGGAACTGCAGGGTGACATTGACCCGGCATTCTTTGTAATTCTCTGTTAATTAAAGAAAAATTTGAAACTTATGTTTTTACTGAACCTAAGAAACAGCTACTCAAAATACTGGGTGATAAATCTTCAACAATTATTAATACTATAAAGACTATTTTCATAAAGTGTAGTTAGAAAAGAATGAGATCCCTAAATAATTTTGTTATGTTTAGAGTGTTTACTTTTTCAATGTTTGTCCAGTACCTACAACTTTTTAAATACACAGGTAACGGTCAGCGGTGTAACTGTAGTGATAACTGAATACAAGCCAATGAAGTCAGTGTCGAGTAGTTCCAGTGATGTAGAATCATCAAATGATGCAAGAACTTGATTATTGAAGGTGCGACTGCAGCGTATACAGCTTTAAGGTTTTGTAGACCAGATAGACAGTTTAAAGTAATATATTTCTTTACAAAGTGTTAATAGAGCATACAATACACCATTACATACCATAACATATTAAGAAAATGGCAGGTAAGTTTCTAATAGTTTTTGGCATGTTGGTAAATTCACAATATATCTTGAACCTAGTTTAGTTACACTTTGACACATATGATTATATCACAAATGAAACATCCAGTTTACATGTTAGGGACCAAGTAAGAAATTGCTTCCTATTTTGTATTTCCTGGGCACTCTGTTGTTGAATATCAAAAGTCAATAAAATAGTATTCCATCTCTTGGGCTATTAGGCAGTATCTTATTACTATCTAATATCTATATTACCCAGTAGAGATAAACATCGACATTAATGTTGCAATTAGTGTCACAGTGTAATATTAAACTCTAAGGTATATCTCATTGGCATAAGAGAGCATTGTAATATTGCTACCCTCACCAAATAGTATTGTAACTGATAATTTCAAATTTTACAGAAGAAGCAAAACACATTTTTTTTTGGATAAAGATTTTGTTAGTTGTAAAAAAGTTAGTAAAACATAATTCTATGTTTGTGCTCTTCATAACAACTGTTTCTTGTAATTTATGTTAGAAGTCTAAACCTTTTATATTAAATTGGTGCTAATAGAGACTAGGCATGAGCATTATAAATAGTCTATTACATTATTGCTGGGTGGGGGAAGTAATATATTTATTGTAATACATTTTATTTGTTTACTAGCGGCCCGAACGGCTTTGCAGGGGCATAAAATATACATATATACCTTCCTCTTCAGTCACTTTATTTATTTACAAAAACGCATCAAAATCTGTTGCGTAGTTTTAATGATTTAAGCATACTAATGGACAGAGGACGCGACTTTGTGTTATACTATGTATTGATGTTTATAATTTATACATTTATTTTTATGATGTGATGGTTTGAAAACATTGTCTTATCTGTACTAGACCTTAAGGTTGTGGTGGTTGGTTTGAATTTTTTAGTCTGATAAATAGAAAAGCTTAAGTAATATAAATTGGTATAATATTTAATTGTTTAGGGTTTTTATACCAGTGAACGTTTTGTCTATGTCGAGCAGAAATATATATCTGTCGATATTCAAGAGATATATAGGTATTTGTTGTGACATGAGGCATAAAATGTGTTTTTACACGCAACCGAAATATACCTAAGCAAAAATTTTTTTTTAACTCGAAACTAAAACTGCAATTTTTATATACACATAATTATGTAGATGTAAAAAAAACTGCTGTGTATATGAAAAGCAATGTAGATTTCTTTTATCAACACAAAAATGTGCCATTGCAAATTTACAAAAATGACTTACTATTTTATAGTAAGTTACAATTTAAGGTAGTGGTGTATATTCTAAATTCTAATTCGAAACATATTTTAAAGCAAAAGAAAGAGACAGGACACAGAATATTGATTCTTAATACAGTATTACTATTTAAATTATGCGCTACGGCTTTACACTTTATACTTTTGTTTTTTAATTGGCTGACCTAATCTAATCGAATCGAATTTATTATGTGAAATAACATCTCTATATAGATATCTTTAAAATACATTCAGATTTCCGAAAATTGACGAATATAGCCGAAGCGCATAATTTAAATAGTACTACTGTATACCTAATATGTATTGCAATCTTAGTATATGCAGGAGCATGCTTAATACTTGTCTTATTTGACGCAACATGGATATGTCCTGTCTCGTTTGTTTTTAATTAATTCAGAAAATAGCAGTAACAAATAACTTGGACAGTCCTATGCAGATTAGACACCACCATTAGATGTGATTGATATTCCCACACTTGTAAAATAATAGAAGTGCCTGACGAGTCCTGACTAAGCGTATTTAATAAACGAGAAAGAGGTAATAATTACAATTTATACAAATATGGTGATTTGATATGTCGGATTCGGATTTTAAAGAAAAAGTTTTCTGTCATATGTTTGGCTAATTAATTTTAAATTAAATATTTAGCGAGACTGTCGTGTTTATGTAATTTGGGTTTTGTAACCATAAACACACCTAGGACCTTCGCAGACATGTGGTTTTCGGTGTGCAATTTTAAGGTTATCATTGGTGATATCAAATTTCTTCTTCTTCTTTCTTTACGGCTTTTATAAACTACTACTACTTTACGTGTGGAAAAATCATGTGACAATAATAAATGTCTTTGTAAATCTTGAGAATGGAGATCAAAATTACTGTAACAAAAGAATATTGCTATTAAATCAATGTTAAAAATCTCTGTCACAGGTTATTTCACCTTTCAGATTCTGTTATGGCAGAAATTTGGTAAAATGTTTTTACTCAGTAAAAAAATGATTTATAGTTATGAAATCAAAGTCACTCAGTGATAATTCTAAAATAGCACCCCTTAGCTTTTGTAGTCCTAGAATATGGACCTTAGCAATTAGTTAATTATTACGTATGTTTACAATTGGTTTATGTTTTGTATATATAAGTGTATAACCCAGCGGCCCACTGCCGAAATATTAAATTGTATATATTAGTTAATTGATATTTATAAGGTAATTTATACTATTTATTAAATTATTAAATGAGTATTAAGATTACGACGCAGCCATGTTTTAAGTTTGATATTCCAAAATATACAGATTCAAAGTCCATCAGTCTACAATTACTTATATCTTGATCAGGGTGCCAACTCAAAATGGAAAAGTGTACATCAAATAGCTGTCAAATGACGTCATTTGTGTTTGCTATCTCTATCGTATTTCTGTTGGTCAGTGGAGATAGGAAATATAAAACAGGTCATTTGACAGCTATTTGATGTACATTTTTCGATTTTGAGTTTGCAACTGAGATACGTAATCAGCACCCTGGTTTTGTTCTTGAAGAATTAATAGCATTATTTAAAAAAATGACTTGTGTCACTCGGATATTGCCGCGGTAAAGCTATTGCATAAGCAGACATGAGTTACTAGACTGCGGGGCGAAGAGGGGGATTACCCATACAGTAACGCCGATACAACCATTGCCACTTAGAGGCGAGTTGCTGAACTAGATATACAAGCGTGATCAAAAAGTCAAAAAAAGTGTTAGGTTTTTTTCGTTACGAAATTTCTGGATTCGGCCTCCACGCTCAAGGCCCGTGATAGAAGCTATGCAATAGCTTAAAAAGTTCATACTTTTAATATCTATTTTTTAACTAATAAATTTATTATGACTGAAGATTGGACTGACAATAGGTAATTGATTTCAGAACGAATGTTTATTTTTTTGGTTTAAAGAAATATTCTTATCTAAAAATAACATTAAAATACTTACTGTACTTATTGATTGCTGATAATTACATGTATTATAAATATAGAAGTTGTAGGAAAATACACCAATAAAGAAACTGCGATGTTGTGTTCCATACTTTTTGATTAAGTATTTATTTTAGTTATAAGTTTATGTTTTTTTAATAATATTTAATTGTTACTTAGATGTTTGTGTAGAAGAAACATTTTTCGGTTGTAAAAACATTTCGGAATAGTGAAATATAAATAGTTTTTAACTATTATAAACCACCTTACTAATTTACCTGCAGATCTAATCATGAAGAAAATACATAATTAATTACATTATATTTTAATTAATATAATGATATAGATAATAGTTCACCAAGTACAAAAAACTGTACTATAGAGTTCATTATTTTTTTTTACTTCCACTTTTATATACCGATATAAAGGTGGATGTATAATCTCGTATACTACGTTCGCTAAAACGTTGTCCTATACCTTGACGTATATGATACAGTGGAATAATTATTTTTACTGTATTCTCTTTAAGAATACACAAGAAAAATGTAATAATATTTTTAATATATGTACTAAAATCGTTTGCCGTTCGTTAAAACCGCTAGAATTTAAAAACGAATTGGTCAATTTTAATGATGTTTTTTGTACCCAACAGCAAAATTTTGATTTAACAAAAACACGCACGGATACAAAGCCTCAGGTGACAGCAATTTTTTATATAATTAAGTGAAATTATTAAAAATGTGTATGATTTATTTAACTCTTCACTAAGATGAATGATAAAAAGTATATAGGTACCTAATTCAGTAGAAGAGAAGACATTTGTCTTCTACTATTAGGTATCTTCCTAGTTAAAATTAGTATCTCGCTATAAAAGCTGACAATTGCGTAGGTTGAACCAATGCTTATTATTAGTAAGTTTACTAATACTAAAATGTTTAAATGTTGGGTAAGTAATTTGAACATTGAAAATTAAATTTGCTGAGAAGTTAAATGTTAATGCTTAAATAAGTAATTGTGTTAACAATTTGCATGGATTGATAATAGGCACATCTTTGCAAAAGTATAAAGTCAAACGAGCTGGCGATATACTGTATTGTTCAACGCATTCAAACCCAGACCTTGCGGACGATTGTTAGTCGCTTAGGCTATGCCCTCAACCAACGATACTGTCAATATGTGATTATGCAATTTTTATAATATATAATTAAATATATGATATTATAATACAATTTTGTATGTACCGATTGCATCACATTGCCCTTGAGAATTGCAATATAAGTATTTAAATCGATCTCTAGAAGAAAAGTATTTATTTTAAAGCAATTTGACTTGCATAATATTTTTTAAGTTATTTCAACATTAGGTAATTTTTAAGGATATTGTTTTAACCTCATTATGATGTAAACTTAAAAAAAGATATGTAGTATTTTATGTAATATAGCTGTAGCTATCTAAAATCATATATCCCGCATTTTTTAATTTAACAAAACTTATTATTTTTTTATTCAATTACTATAATAATTTTATCTACCATCAGTCACAATAAATATGTACTTATAATGAAAATGAAAGCGTTTAACACAAAAGTCCCAATAGATTATATAAAAGAGCAGCGCTCAATTATTTTGTAAAAACTTTTGGTGTAAGAATGTGACAACCCCATTGCTAGTGGAATAATTTAAATTTATGAATTTAACAAAAAAAGTAATTCAAACTTGGTGGGTTAACTACACTTATTGCCATAACGTAAATTCTCGCCTTTATATTTCTTGGTAACAACCCAGTCATGTATTAGTGACGCACCGTTAACATTTAAAGTTATAAATCTATGGGCGACGGTTATTTCTTTTTATGAAGAATTTTGCCTGCTTGTTTGTCGTCTAATAGTGTTATATTTAATTCCCTAACATGCTGTTAAAATTGCGATCGTGTGAACTGACCTTAATAGTGTCACAATAAAGTTTATTTTAAAATAATGTTTCCATTAGTGTTATTTCACAATATTTATTTCATACAAAAAAAGAAAATCATAAAAAGGCTCAAAAACCTTTTTTTTTCAAAGAAATAATTAGATTATGAGGAAGCGATCATTATTTCGAAGCCGTTGCTTTAGTGTTTGTCAGTTTTGTGTGGTTTTTGTATAAATCGAATGTTAATGTAAAGTTAGGTAAATGTTAATTAGTTTTAAGTCCTTTAACCAATGTATTGTAATATAAATGATGTGGAAGATTTTTGTTTTCTTTTTCTTGCCCCCCATCTCAAAAGTACATTAATGCCCCTAAGATCAGCTTTAAAGTTCCATCTGCGCCCTCTAATAAACCTTGTGAAAAAGTTTGTAAATCCTCGACTCATTACTCGTTATCGCTTAGAACTGGTAACAGAATCCAAATCTAGCCAAAAACATAGGAGATACGTCAAAAACTGTAAAACAAGGTCGCAAACGCTGCTTAAAAAAGTAAATAATTGAATAACTTGAAAAATATTGAAGATAGTCTTTAATTTTTTATAGTTTGTTTTCGATATTTTTCATAAACATTGAGAAAATATCGGGCGGTCACATTTCGATAGACGACATTGTACGACTATTTATCTACATCTACACTATTATAATATTGTGTTATAATATATATTAATAAAGAGGAAATATTTATATTTTTAGATGTTTGTAACGGATAAGCTCAAAAACTACTGAATTAAACTGATAAAAAAAATCACCATTAGGATGCCGCACTATCACTGAGTAAAATGGGCTAAATTTTTTTGATAGAAAAAACAATAAAGAGCGTATCAATAATCTATAAAACCTGAACACTAACCACTTTTTTACATTTTAAATAATTTGGTGTTAAATACTTTAGATATCTGTAGATTGCATTTTCAATTATTAAAATGGAACATTTTTTTAAAAAGATATTTAAAAGAAAACAATTAAATTCAAAGAATTAAAAAAACAATTAAGCTCAAAGAATTTAAAAAAAAATTATATGTAAGTGCCCAGTGTCACGACTCCCACAAATAATCCTAGGAGGACAACCTTCTTAAGCTGGCTTTTGGACTTTTCATAAATCCCAACCTTACTAATATTAATTATAACAAGCGGTGAAAATTTCTGAGAGGAATATATTAGTATTCGTCCCTGACTTAAAAAAATAGGAAAAAAATACAGTACTTTATTTTGACCTATACAATCTGTTATTTGTTAACATTTTAAGGGAAGACTTTAACTCGGACAGGATTTGAACCTGCATCCATTTGTCTCTCGGTGACGAATGCTCCAACCGTATGATCCGTGATACCAAAGATTTAAATCATGTGTTGTAAAAGTTTTTAATTTCTGTCATCAAATCCGCCGATAGTTCCCTAATGTTCTTTAGTTACATAGTTCTATGAAATACTTAATCAATGCGTTGTCACTGCAGACGAAGTTCACTTTTTTAACATGATTTGAATCCTCAATAGCTAAAACGGTTACAGAATTCGTCAACACGAGACTAAAGTTTGGAGGTTAAAACCTGTCTGGGGTGAATTTTTTTTACCTGCTACCTTACCTTCCAAATCGGAACACGTCTAAGGCAAGCATTATTGTTATGGCGGTAGGAATAGGTGAGGCGGTGGTACCAATTCGGGCAAGTCGCTGAGACACTACCACCTAGTCAGAGGTCACGATGTTAGAGACGGTAAGCCTATGCTCACCTTTTACGAGCTACCTAGCAAGAAGGCAGACAGTCTATTCTGCAAAGAAGCAACACGGAAAAAAATTTGAATTACATATCAACAACACATCGAGGAGATGACATACAATTGTCTTTTTTTCTAATTCTTATTTCAATAACATTGATCAGTTAAAAATATGACTAAGTAGTCATAATAAGGACCTGTAAAGCATCAATTCGAAGCTGAAAGATGTTTATGCTTGGGATACAGAAATCCGGTCTCCCGTCTAGTTCCGGTCGTAACCACCTGAAGGTGGCTTTTAACGCTGCAGCCGTAAAGCCCGTTTCGTTATAGAAGTGACTCGTTAAACGCGCAGGTAAGTACATAAATAATTTTATGACTTCACTGGTTACATGCACATGGACCGAATATACTGCTGCTACATGGAATAGGTTCTTGAAATCAAATACATTTTTTTTATGATATTGAAAGGCAAACAAGCAGATGGATTTCCTAATGTTTAGAAATTCACGCCGCCTAAAGACACCAAAGGTGGTAATGGTGCGTTGTCAACCTGACTTAAAATTCTGTGTGATTGTGCGGCAAGAGTGGTGTTTGAGATAATCGTTGAGGCTCGGGTTCGATTCCCGACGGGGTAGTCATTTGTGTGATGAAATATTTAGATGTCTGTATTTCCGGGTCTGGATGTTTATTAAATTATTCTGGTGTCTGTTTAAGTATTGACATAACACAGGCATATAACTTGCTAATTATGGGGTTAGATACAATTTGGGTAATTTGACCAGGGATAATAAAAAAAGAGCTGTTATAATGTATTGAAATAGAAAGTAGTTGTCGGACAAAGGTAGGTGCAATCAAAATTGTCAAAAAAGTGGTGCTATAGATTCAGAATACTTTGTTCACGTAGACGAAACAAGTACCTAGTTTTTGTGCGGGTTGACAGTAGTATAAAACTGCCACCAGGGGGGTTACCATAAACTCTTAAAACAGTACTATTTTAACAATACTAATTGTCAGTCGAGAAAGACAACCTTATGACGTATACCATAAATTTGCTTATAAAGGCACACATTTAGCAAGATGGAAATAATACTGCTATAAGCGTTCATGGTAGGGCCCCTGAGCGGAATATAGTACACCTACCTATCTACTC
>NJDD01000610.1:744650-754961 GCA_002245505.1 Calephelis nemesis
CCGCCGTTAACCGACTGATTCCGCTGGTGGTACATACCACACAGCGAGCGGTGGGATCGTCACTTCCCGATGCCTTAGGATAAGGATTATCATAGAATAAATATAGGAACATCAGGTTAGATGATAAAAAAATATTAAATAAACTTTTGTCCGTAATTATAGGGTGAGTACCATATAATATGTTCATGCCAGCAGCAGCTGTCTCCAAGCCTTATTATGAGTAATTAGTATTCAAGAAATTGTTGTTGACAATTATTTCTTTGCTTCTACAGTTAATTGGCGAATGTATACGTCAAACATTGTTTAATTATTCTGGTATTTCTTCAAACGAACTTATAATATGGATTATTGAGAGTGTTAGGCTGTTTGTCCACCAACTCTGCTGACGAGAACTGCCGATTGCTACTCATGTACGATACAATACTTACTTGTAGTACAAGCGCAGCGGCAGAAAACTCATTTTCTTACAAAATCTGTTTTTTTTATGTGAGCGATCAGAGAACAAGCACACGCGTCTTCTGATATTAAGAGCAGACAGGTTATAGGGCGTCTCTGATCGGTTGTCTTGGTTTTATGTCAATTGTGCAAGTTACCGGGTTCCCTACCCCAAAGACCGGAACATGACATTATCATTACGGCGGCATGATCAGGTAACCGACCAGAGTGTGTTACCGGTGATGACATATAGGACTGAGACTTGGCCGTTAAATGTGGGCCTCTTAAATAAGCTCAGAGTTGCTCAGCGTGCTATGGAGAGAGCTGTGCTCGGTGTTTCTCTGCGAGGTATGATCCGTAATTCGGTGATCCGCAAGAGAACGAGAGTAACCGACGTAGTTCAGAGAGTCAGCAAGCTGAAGTGGCAATGGGTAGGCCACATTGCTCGCAGAACCGACAACCGCTGGGGAAGAAAGGTTCTCGAGTTTCAGCCCCGCACCGGAGGACGTAGTGTTGGACAACCCGGTGGACTGATGATCTGGTCAAAGTCGCGGGGAGTCGCTGGTTACAAGCGGCTGGTAAAGGTTACTTGTGGCGCTCGTTGGGGAGGTCTATGTCCAGCAGTGGACGTCTTCCGGCTGATGATGATGATGATGATGATCAGGTAAAGCACTGTTCGAGCAAGTTGCAGCATTCTTCCACTAGCGGTCGTTTTGGTTATGACTTATTTTATCTAAGCTCGTCTCTCACTAGATGCCTGACAAGAAGAAAGAGGGTATGTCGGTTATATATATGTCGGAAGAAAGAGGATACGGTAGAGAGTACGGACTGAAATATACTACTTAATTAAAGCGCAGTAAACTGCCAAAAACTGACTTCAATGTCTATACGATGCTGCAATTTATTTTTTTCTACCGACTGCCAAGGATGGCATTCTCAATTTGACTGAATGTTTTTTTTTTGTATGTTTGCTACGCAATTACTCGGCCAAGAGCCAACCGACTTTGATGTTTTTTAGAAAGATAGGTCATAACTCCGAGGTGGTCCCATATTAGTTTTGTTATGATCCTTTGATGTTTTCGAGTTATACTTAATAGTGCATACATGTTTCATTTATCTTGATGACGTCATCAATGATGAAGTCGTCATGATAAGTGCAAAATTTATGCATTATTAAGTGAATCTCAAAAACTACTGGCAGGGTGTTGATAAAATGTATGTGGAACCATTTGCTATATTTCGAAAAAATTATGATCAAATTGCGAATCCATGAAATAATAAGGATCGGTTTTTGCAGTTTTACTTCGCTTGATTATAACCAATCGAAAAAGGAGAAAGTTCTTAATTCTGTTGTATATTTATGTATGTTTGTCACATGATTACTCAATTAATAACGAATTGTTTTGTACGACTCTTTTTTCGAAAGATAGCAAATAGTTCCGAAATGGTCCCACATACATTTTTTTAACATCCTACTAGCAGTTTTTAAGTAACACTTCACTTAGTTTTAAGTCGTAACTCAAAAAACCACTAGTCGGATCATGATGATACTAATAAGAGACCACCTTGGAACCATGTCCTACCTCTCTTAAAAAATAACTTTAAAATTGGTTGGCTATTGGCGGAGTAATCGCGTAACAAACATACAAAAGAACATAGAGTCAAATTTAGAATTTCCTCCTATTTCGACTCGGTTAAAAATCTGATGGCCAAATGCTGGAACTATATGGCCATCAAAAGAAGAAGAAGAAAAGAAAACCTAAACTCAAAATGAGCGAAAAATTTCGACGCCGTATAGTTTTAATTTGTCAATTGTTGTTTTTGGTTTATAGGATTTTTTGGAATGTAACTTATGTACAGAATTCACTTTTCTACACACTATAGTATGTAATCTATATAGTCTGTATAGATTTTTAGAAAAACCTTCAATGTACAAACACACCTTATGATTTCCTATGTAAGGATGTCAGTTAACAAACTGTCGTCAATATTTAAAACTGTTGTCTTTGATGAGAATTTAAAATTGTAGCAAACACATTTTACCTTTCCATCGTCATTAATTTGCCCTCCATTTTAACATCAAAGAGACGTACTTTGTTAGTTCATAAATTAAAATGTGTTTTATATTATATTTAATTAAAATTTATACCCCTTACTAACAAAACTTACGCGCCCATTGATCTGATGTGTAACTCCATTTTTGTTAGCAAATGTGAATGATTAACGGGTGAGTAAGTTTTGTTGGTAAGGGGGTAAGTTTAAAACAAAGTCTGAAAACTGAATCCAGTTGATGAATGAGTAGAATAGACTGATTTTCGTTATTTTTAACCCTCTACGTAAAAACTGTGTCGTGTGTGTGTGTTTGTGGCTGTGGATGTGTGTGTGTGGCTCTTTGTGACATCATAACTTTTAAACGGATCCGGTCGATTTAGATGCGTATGTTAATATAGTTTGTAGGATTTGTCTTCGTTCGGATTAGCAGAATTCTGGTAAAAATTTGGCTAGGGCTGGGCAGGCCTAAATTAGCCGGGAAAAATAAGGTGTAACAGAGGAGAAAGTAAGAGTTAAAAAGACGACCGCAGGTCTTATCGTCATAACTCTTATGTCCGCCATCTACATTCGGAATTCCTTAACAGGATTTCGTTAATTTTTCTCATACAAACCACTCCAATTCTGTACAGAAAAAATGCTGACAGACTTGTGGTAGGTTTATAGATTCGCTTAGACTGGCTGCGCTCGACATTGTGTTTTGACTTTTGGTACGGAATTATTTCCCTGAGTGTATATGGCGGACCTTCTGGTGTAGAATAATTGATTTATACATTCTAGTATAACATAGTTAACATAGTGGATAATCAAAGTAGAAGCTAAAAAAATTTCAATAATCTTCACCGCATGACCTAATCCAGAAAAGAGGTGGCCTACAACCAGGATACCTATAATCAGCCAAAAGTACGCAGTCTCCCTAACCGGCAATTAACAAACTCACTCTACCTCACGAGTGTGTGACCAAACGAGCAAGTGAGTCACCTGATGGAAAGTAATCATATCCGCCCACGGACATCCGCAATACCAGAAGTATCACAAATGCGTTGCCGACCTTTAAGGAATGAGTATGCTCGTTTCTTGAAGGTTCCTAAGTCATAATCAAAGGTATTCTCCAAAGTTCGGAGGTAGAAATTCATAAGTCTTCATGGTTTATAATAAACGGACAAAGTCGCAAAAATTTTATTATATGAATGTCACAAAGTAGCAGCTATAATAAAAAGTACTAAATGGAATCGAGACGAAATTAATTAAAAGGCATTATTAATAAGCAAGGAGCTATTTTAGTCAGGTTTTATTTATTATCTGAGCGCGAGCCTACAAAATAAGTACTTAATACGAGTAGGTTTATTACCATGTTTTTGCATTTTTATAATACTGTTTTCAGGAATTGGTAAACTTTTAAGTTTCTGGGTTAGCCAGTTCATATTAAAGTGTGATAAACATATTGAAATGGATGAAAAGAATGATTTTAACCAGGCGTTTAAATTGAGCACTGTTTCCCTTTTATTATCCGGCATTACAACAACTGATCTAAAAGTCAACAAATATGTTAACGTGTTTGTAAAAAAATGGCTATTTGTTTTCAATACTATATGGCTGCAAACAGATTTATTTGGAGAAATCATTTGGATAATCCAAGGTTATATAAATGGAGTTAGCCTTCTGGATTTATTTTTAAATGCACCCTGTGTAATAATTTGTGATTTGACTGAAGCTAAGCTGACACCTGTATATTTGAATTCTGATGTTCTAAAAGCAATAATCGATAGATTAAGAGATCTACATCCAGTGATAAATGATGATATTGAGTTAAGTACAATCCGAGATATTGTAAAACAATCAATTAAATTAATACGCTTAATTGGAGGACTAGTTGTTGGAATCACTGCATGTGTTACAGTTTTGTTTGTATTGCTGCCGATAATTTATATGGCGTTAGCCTTTCTAAGTAATGGAGAGTTGGAGTTGATTTTGCCGTACCAAACTGAATATATTTTTCTCGAAACTAATCATTTGTTGACATATATAATATTGTATGTCCATCAATTTCATTCTAGTGAGTCACTTATTTATTATTACTAGTAGTCGCCCGTTGGTCGAAACTCGACCATAATAAATATTAATATCTTTTTGATAAGAACGCCTTCTTCATTTCTTAAAACCAACTACTTTGTTTCCAAACTTTTTGCGCTATCTGTGATCTTTTATCGTTATCGTCAATATATTTATTTGTGTGTGTCAAATGCATGGTAGGTATGTGGTCAATGTTTTATTTATCGATTTAAAGTACTTTATATGCATTGTTATTGAAAAATATTAGCGTTTTGAACTTTTCCTGCACATAAACTATAAGTTTGCCAAATTTTATGCTCCTGCGTCCGCGCAATTTTCGTAAAAAGTGGTTTTATTGTATATTTTTCCCCGTGTTGGTCTGGGCTTCTTTGCAGAAAATACTATCTGCCCCCTACCGGACATCTCGTAAATGGCGAGCATAGGCTTACCGTCACCAACACCGTGACATCTGACTAGGATTGTATTGGACTCGCCTGGATTGGTACCACCGCTTTGGCTATTCCTTCTGCCATAACGTCAGTGATTGCCGATGACGTGTTCCATTTGGGAATGTAAGGTAGACGGTAAACTTACTTTTGCTCTAGGCCTAACGTATCGGTCTCAGGTTGGCAACGCACCATTAACACTTTAGTGTCTCTTGGCGGCGTGAATTTCTTATCATCAGGAATACCGTCTGCTTGTTTGCCTTCCAATACCATAAAAATCTCTACCTAAATTTATAAATCTTCAAATACAAAGATTATACAGATAATGACATATTATTTTATATGGATAGTGAAATAGATTTTTTTTTTAATTTTAATGTAAATAAGTACATAACGTTCCTGCTAAATAAAACCAAAATAGTTTTGCTTAACTTTGTTTGCTTGGGCTACATTGTAAATTGTTATTGATAACTAGCTGTCCCAGTGAATTTTTGAATATAATAAAATTTTGGCGGCGAAGTTTGGGATATAATAACATGTTATTTTTCCCATTTTCCAGCAACTTTCCCGAATTTTCTATTCATAAGGACCGTCTCCTGTAATAACTAACACAATAATAAAAGAATTGGTCAAATCGGTCCAGTCGTTCGGAAGTTATGCGTTTAACAACACATTTAGCGATTCATTTTTATATTGTAGCTGATTATTATTTGTTTATTTTTGCAGCGGTTATAGCCGGGGTCAATATTGTTAGTTTTGATTCAACATTTAGCACATTATGTGCTTTTATTCAAATGCACTTTCGACTGCTTAGCCATAGCTTTGAAAACGAAACTGTCTTTGAACGAGGAATGCCAACGGATAAATTAGTAGAACTAGTCTTAAGACATCAGGAAATTTTGAGGTAAGCGGTTTTATTAATTGTAACAATTGCAACGTAAAACTTAAAACTTTTATATAAAAACTAGCGGCCCGCTCCGGCTTCGCACGGTTATGAAATATACATATAAGCCTTCCTCTCCTCATTTTATCTATTAAAAAACCGCATCAAAATCCGTTTTGTAGCTTTAAAGATTTAAGCATACAAAGGAACATAGGGACAGAGGAAGCGACTTCGTTTTATACATGTAGTGATAAGCACCTCCATATCTATAATGGTGGATAGGTATTCCTGAATTTTTGAAGTGTATTCGCATTTGGTGATATATATTTAAATTCATCACTTGAGTCCTCTGTGCTATTGCATTGTGTTCAATAAATTACGTTAGTGTCATCACCTGCCAGCCTTGGTATTTTGAAATCTCTCCTGCCAGTTTAAAAGTCAATGTTTTGGCTACTTGAGCATTGTTTTTCAAATTTTGATGATTTTTGGACGGACGCTTTTTAATTTTGGGGCAGGTACCATCAACATTTTTGCCTACCAAATTAAAAACAATAACTGTTTTATGTAATTTAAGCGGTGGCGCATGAAATGGGAGTCGGTTTTTAATATAGTCTAATTTTCGAAAGGCAGGCCGTTCCGAAATTGCCCCGTATACATTTAATTTTGGAATTAGGTTAACTTAATCAATTGCTGTTTGTTATTCTCTCTAAAACTGTTGACCTGATTTGGCTAATTTTGGTATTAAATTATTTGTTCAAGTCCGGGAAAGGTTTAAAAGAAAAGAAAAAGGGAAATACTGCGAGCGAGTAAAGACTGCAAACTTTTAATTTTTACAATACAAACTGAATGGGTGGAATGAAGTTCGCCGGGAAAGCTAGTATATAAATAAAAGAATTGTAAAACTTGAATAACACAACCTTTGTAATGGTAAGGACAAATTAGGCAATAAAGATAAGTCAAGGATTTAAAAACTTCAATGTTCTGGATGTAACGGAACATACATAGGTCAAACAGGTCGTAGTTTTCAAATACGTTACAAAGAACACATAGCGGCGTTCAGAAATAAACATTTAGACAAATCCTATTTCGCAAAACATCTTTTGGAAGCTGGTCACAATTTGGCTAGAAGCTCTTATGAAATAATACATACATGTGAAAAGGGAATTAGACTTAATATTTTGGAACAAGTAGAAATGTTTTGGCTTCTTGAGAATTGTTTGTCAAATTTTGATGATGTTTGGACAAACGTTTTTGACGTGACAACGTCTTAAATTAGGTTGTGGCTCGGAGTCACTCTTGAAAAAGTGTAACGCCCGCTCACGTCTGTTACAATGAGTCATCGAACGCGACTGCGCCGAGAAAAAGACGTCGTCACGTAAAATCTTAGCCCGTACAGCCGACTTTACAGGCAACCATTTTTTTTAATTTTGGGGCAGGTACCATCAACATTTTTGTCTAACAAATTAAGAAGAATAGCTGTTTTATGTAATTGGATTCGGTTTTTTTAATAAAGTCCAATTGTTGAAGTTATGGCCACATATACATTTTATTTTGGAATTAGGTTAACTTATTTTTTTTTCTTTAACCTTGACGTAAAGGCACGTAAAAAAGGTATATCTATGTACTACAAAACTCACAAATAACTATTCTGATCTTTCGAAAGAAAGGACGATCAAAATTCGTTTGTTATTGGCCAAGTAAGGGAGTACCAAAAAACATAAAAAAGTGGCGAATTGAGAACTCTATTTTTCTTTGAAGTCCGTTTAAAGTAAAAACCTAAAAAACTACCTGGCCAATTTCATGAACACATTAATTTAATTTCTAGTATTTGCGATTTTTTTATGTTATAGGAAGGCAAACAAGCAGACGGATTTCCTGATGGTAAGAAATTCACGCCGCCTAGAGACACCAAATATGGTAATGGTGCGTTGCCAACCTGAGGTCAGGATGTTAGGCCTCGAGCAAAAGTAAGTTTACCGGCTACCTTACCCTCCGAACCGGAACACGTCATGACGTTTTGGCGGCAGGAATACGTAAGGCGGTGGTACCAATCCAGGAGAGTTGCTGCGAAACTCTACCACCTAGTCAGATTTAAATTGTCTCTCTATAATCAAGATTTTCATTATACTTTTATTCGTACCATGATTAATCATTAAAAATTTTCAGATTGGTCAAGCAAATGGATTTCTTATTTTCAAAATCAACTCTATTTCAAATGATGACAGGTTCGATTTTGATATGCTTGTGCTTGTTTAATTTGGCGGTAAGTTTTAATTTTTGAAGTTATACTTTTTTTGGCGCGTTAGGAAAAAATGATAAATTTTTACGATGCGCGTGCAAACCGTCACGAGAACCGACATGATGAAGTTAGCTATAGGTAACATTTTAGTTTTTATTAAATATTAAATAAACTTTATTTAACTAAATAATGCATTATAATAAAACTTTTAATGTATTAAATACTTGTTTTCTATGGTTAGTGTCATTTTGTCTACAAATGTAAAATAAGGCCAAAGATAAAATTTTTAAAAATATTTTTATCTTATTACGCCGAAGAAGTATAATTCTAACGCGTGTACATAAGTACACACACAATTTTTTTTACCAGATTTTATTTAAGTTTTCTTATTGATTCTTAACATCGCCTTCTCTTCATATAATTATCGCCTCTGTGGTCTAGTGGTAGTTGAGTTACTTACCTGCATGAGGGCCGGGTTTCAAACTCGGGTCCTCGTGCAGGTATTAAACCAATTCTGCATATCTACCTACCTATCAAGTCAAGTCGCTCACAGCACTTAGGTAACTTTTTTTTGTATACAAGCGGAGGCAAACGAGCTAGTGGGTCACCTGATGGAAAGTGATCACCACCGCCCACGGACATCCGCAACACCAGGAGTACCACAGATGCGTTGCCGACCTTTAAGGAATGAGTACGCTTTTTTCTTGAAGGTCCGTAAGTCATTTACCATGTCTTGGTCCGGGCTTCTTGCAGAATAGACCATCTGCCTTTCTGCCAGGCAGCTCGTAAAAGGCGAGCATAGGCTTACCGTAACTAACACCGTGACATTTGACTAGGTGGTAGAGTTTCGCAGCGACTCGCCCGGATTGGTACCACCGCCTTACCTATTCCTGCCGCCATAACGTCATGACGTGTTCCGGTTTAGAGGGTAAGGTAGCTGGTAAACTTACTTTTGCTCGAGGCCTAGTGTCTCGGTCTCAGTTTGGCAACGCACCATTACCGCTTTGGTGTCGCTTGGTGGCGTGAATTTCTTACCATCAGGAAATCCGTCTGCTTGTTTGCCCTTCTATAACATAAAACAAAAAAAAAATTGTTTGGGAATGCCGTCCTCGGTAACTGATTCCACAAAAGTGTTGTGCGAGGTAAAATATGTCTTAGAAATCGCACAGTTGTAGATTGCCACGCATTAAGATCACGGGTAATTAAAAGCTTATTAAAAATATTCTTTTAGTTTAACCAGTACATTGGAAATGCTATCATATACTTCTTTTTCTTAACGATGAGCATTATGCAAATATACTTGATGTGCTATTTCGGTGATATGCTACTGATGTCGGTAAGTTATATTCTCATAACTTTATTACATGTTACCTTCTTCCGTTGTCCACGTCAATGATATTTTATATGTGAGAAGTCGGCGATCCAACAAACGGCTCTCCTGATATGATGGTAAGATATAATAACCGAGGCGAGAGTTTTGGCGCCATCGAGAGAAAAGATGGTCGAAGTTTTTTCATAATTAAAGAATTTCGTGTTGATATTGAGTGAAATTAGTCAATTTTGGTGGCATATTGTATTATTTTGTTCAGAGAAAGTGCACAAATAAAATAATCATGAAGAAATTAGCGTATCGCTTGTGTAATGAGGCCGCCGCATCACCCAAGAGCCTGACATGACTTACTGACGACTTATGACTGATGACTAATTATAATTGATTAAAATTGATATGAAATTTGATGCAAATTTCTACTTGACGAATAGCAAAATACTAACGTGAAGGCCAAAACCTAAAGAAAGAAAAAAATAAGGCTTTGGATCCCTACCCGGGCAAGTTGCTGCGCGAGACTACTACCAGAAATCATGTTGGCGATTACCTATATTTTTATCTCTGCTCGTCTCTTGCGAGCTGTCTGGCAGAACGCCGTATATTATTTTCTGTTCAGCGGAAACTGACCATGTTGAAGATATTTAACAAAGTGTTAATATCTTTATAAATCAATGTCATTGTCTTGTTACGATTTAGTGGTTAGGGTAGCAGGTAAACTTATTAGCACAGGAGGAGATTTCGACTATTGTTTGGTGATAATTAACACTTTTGAAATGAAGTTGATATTTATTTGAAAGTATTTCATACACATAAATATAATACGAAATAAGCACACATACATACGCGCGCGCACACACACACACACACACACACACACACA
>NJDD01000610.1:755039-777919 GCA_002245505.1 Calephelis nemesis
AGTCATTTTAGACCAAGTGTCAGATTTCGACACGTAACTTACCGAACGTAATCTATACCAACTCATGGTAAAGGCACTGTATAACTCATATACAAACCTCATTTTCGGGGGGTTAAAAATCGGGGCTGATGTTGTAAGAAGTGTCAACCAGAAGGCTAATATTTTATTAAACTAATGAAGAATAGTATATTTGTTTTTAGAAAACATAAACTATGAAGTTTTATCGAGTGCCAAAGATGAATATTGTCAAATACATAGATATATAGCGTAATATATTAGAAATATGAGTTCGTTGTAGTATGTTTACATTTGCAATATTTCAGAGTACAGAGTTCAGCGAAGCCGTTTACAAGTCCGAATGGTACAAGGCGGACGTGCGCGGGAGGAAGTTTATTCTTTTTGTACTAATGAGGTAGATAAAAAGCGTGTTTCGAGTTTTTATATATTTTTATATAANTATATATATATAATATAAATATATAATATAAATAAAAATATATAAAGAGTTTTTATATATTTTTGTTATATATTTTTTTATAAAGTACAGTACTACCTACTATTTAAATTATGCGCTTCGGTTTTACACTCTTTTCTCTTTTTACACTTTATACTTTTATTTTTGAATTGGCTCACCTAATCTAAATGTAAGCGAAATGATTAATTATGTAATAACAAATCTGTAGAGATAGATACCTTTAAAATACATTCGGGTTTCCGAAGCTTGACGAATATAGCCGAAGCGCATAATTTAAACAGTACTACTATATAATATCGTCTATCTTGTCTGCTGTCTTGTAAAACACAATAACAACTCTATCTAGATATCTGAAAATACATTCGGTTTTCCGAAGCTTGACGAATATAGCCGAAGCGCATAGTACTACTATACACCAAAATGTTTAGAGATTCGAAATGAAGAGAAAATTTGAACTGTAAAAAATGTTTCATATTTTGCACTTTTTGTTTTCTTTTAATCGTTGTAATGATATTAGCGTCATACAATAACAATAATGCACGTTAAAAAACACTCTAATTAAAACACAATAAATTTAAATTATTCATATGTTAAAATGTCTAGATAACTAGTTGTAATTAATTATTCATTTTCATTACCTATTGTTAACCAAGAAATATTATAATTATACTTTGGTGCTTTAGGAGAGGACATTACATATTTCTTCAGCAGTTTTTTTGCTTTTAGACTGACTGCGTCAGAAAAAAGATAATGTTTTTCAAGCGTATGTATGCACGTAGTAATATGCATATCAAAAGAATGCTAATAAAAATGTCACATCAAAAACATATGTATCATATTTTGTTTATTTGCAATATTTTTTACTTGCGGGTTTTGGTATTGTTTTGAAATTATTCTTGTATATTATAATATCTTAAAAAAAAAACTTTAGGACAGATTAGTGGAAAAAATTGATCCATGTGATAAATCACAGAAAGTTATATCAAAAACTATATGAAATATAACCACAATTATATCAAAGAAATTCCAATTAATAAATTAAGGAAATGTGTTAAATGTAAAATTAAATGAAAAGGGTTATTATCACATTGCTGAATATTTAACAGATTTAAGACTGCTTGGGATTAATTGCTCCTCATGCCAATCTCTTATAAATATAATGAATCAGTTACTGCAAATATATTTTAAAATAAAAAAGGCAAGCCCGCTGAGTTTCTTGCCGGATCTTCTCAGTGTGCAGAAGCGTTCAGATCCGGTGGTAGATTTATTATTGTATAGACACATCACAAGTGCCTCTTGTAGGTTTATAAATCATCTTTATTTCACAAAGATGATTTATTATTTATTATTATTGTTAAATTTCCGGTAAAAATAACTTAACGAAGAATGAAAGTATACAGCCAAGGGGTGGTAAAAGTATGACGACTTGATGAAATAATAAATTTAATATTGTATTTGTACGAAATACAGCACAACATACAGAAGAATGAAAGTATACAGCCAAGGGGTGGTAAAAGTTTGACGACTTGATGAAATAATAAATTTAATATTGTATTTGTACGCAACAAAATGACAAGTTATTTTACTGTCAATCAATAAATTAACATTAAAATGTTGACATTTGCTATTTTTCTTGTTAGAAGCTTATTTAAATTGGCACGTAAATAATTGACGTTAATAATCGCCTCTGTGGTCTAGCGGTCCAAGTGTTGGACTTGACTTCATGAGGTCCCAGGTTCGAATCCCGGGTCGGGCAACAAAAAGAAAATGTGGTATTTCCAATTTTCTAATAAAAAAAATATTGCTCGGGATTGGATACCTGTTGACGATAGGTGGCAACCTATCAAATTGTGGGACTTAATGTCTTCGGCTAGTCGTGGGTGGTGGTTGTGCCTCTGCCTACCTCTTCGGGGATATTTTTTTTACATTAATAATTTTTTATCACTAAAAAAACGATCTCTGACAGACAAAACTCTAGCTACATACAAAAAAAAAAACAGTTAAAAGGTACCTAGTTTAGGCTAACACGTACACCAACACATTACAAATATATTTTAAAAACTTTGTAATAATTTTCGTCAACAGAGCTCAAAAACCATGTAAAATTACTGCTGCTGGTTTCGCAGATCTTAGAATGACTACTTTTACTTCGGTAAGTTTTTATAAAGTTTTTTTTAATGTACAAATAACTGATTCCTATATAGATAGAGTTGCCATTCCCGTATTGTTGCATGTCCCGTATTTGTCCCTTATTTTCGAAAATTTCAACAAATTGTCGTTAGCGACTATAGAATCTATGTTGAATTGGTATTTTAATTTTAAAATGAAATGCAGCCAGTTCTACGATTATATAATATACATACATAATTATGATAACAAATTGTCATACTAACTGTAATTATTTAATTTGTCATAGGTAATTTTGAATAAAAATTTTGATTAATGTTTTTTTTGTTTTGTTTGAAATGTCCCGTTTTGGTCCCTGAAAATTATGGCAACCCTATATATAGAGGAAATCAGCTAATGAGATGAGCAAGATGGAAGACAAACACAACTGGCTTGGGATGTACACAAACCGCTCAAAACAGGATAAATTGGGCTTCTTTGGATTATGCCTTTACTTGCGGAGGGATTCAGAATAACTTTTATGTGCAAGCAATACTATACAGCTTTTATATGCAAGCAATAAATAAATAAATAAATAAATATCCCTGGACAAATCACACGAATTGAATCTAACCCCAAAGTAAGCAAATTATATGCTTGTGTTATGGGTGTTAGTCAACGATTCTAATACATAGAAATACTTAAATAGATACCAGAATATATTTAATAATAAACACCCAGACCCGGAAATGCAGACATCTATATGTTCATCACTTAAATGCCTGCCCCCGTCGGGAATCGAACCCGAGCCTCGCGTTTGGTCGATGTAGTTAAGCGTGTACGTTAGCCACTCGACCAACGAGGCGGTCAGCAATAACAAAAGAAATAAAAAAAAACGGCTTTTTATTTATTTACTAGCTTCCCGGGCGAACTTCGTTCCACCCGTTGAGTGTGTATTGAAAAAATTTAAATACTGTTGTTTGTAGTTTTTCTTGTCTCTTATACCTTTCCTCTAATTCGACAAATAGTTCAATACCAAATTTATCCAAATCGGTTGAGCGTTGTTTTAGCGAGACTAACGAACAGCAATTGATTTTTATATTATATAATAGAGAAGACCTAGCTGTTGACTTCGCGACTGTTTCGTTAGCGTACCAAAGGTGAAAATATGTCGAGTTGTTCTTGAATTACGATTTTATTCAAATTAGAAATTGAAATCGGTTATGTCATATATCCGATCCCAATTTTCAATTTGCAAGAAATCGAGATTCAAGAGTAATCTTTGCTCCGTGCCGTAGCGACGTCTCGTAGCACGTCATCTACATAGAGGAAAAATAAGACGGGGTAACTCAATGATAGAAGAGTAATCCTACTGCTCCGCGCCGTAGCGACGTCTCATAGCACGGCATCTACATAAAGGAAAAAAAAAGACGGGGGTAGCTCAACGATACAATAGTAATCCTACTGCTCCGTGCCGTAGCGACGTCTTGTAGCACGTCATCTACATAGAGGAAAAATAAGACGGGGGTAACTCAACGATACTGACGGACAGAGTCCGGCAATTTCCTTTTTAATAACCTAGAATGAATTGACCTATTATGTTAACGGTAGTTTGTTGTTGTAGTGTAGTTTACGGTAGACAGGGTTAAATTTAATTATAGTTTTAAAATGTTTTGGTAAAAAATAATTTAACTTGTTATAAGTATAAATAATTGGGTTAAAAGTTAAAGAATATGTAATTAAATAATATTTTTTATGAATATTAAGATATTTGCACACAAAAATATGGTAGAATATGTCGATATACTTAAATATTTTTGCAACATCTTAATAACATACATATTCGGCAAATAAATAATTTTCTTTCTTTCTTAAATTTCCTATTATACGACACACGTTTCCAAATGAAAAACATTAGGATTCTTGATTCGCACACACTTACAGCACCATATGGATCATGATTATATAATGTTTATGTAAGCGAATTTTGTTTCAGATAATGAGCACATCGTGGTCTTATTTCGCATTGCTGAGGACCATGCTACAGCGCGAACGATAACTAATTTGATCACAATGAATAAACTATTTAAATTGTAGCAAAACAAAATTAATGCACATATAATATAGAAATTTTGTTAGAAGTTTTTTGATGTCCAGAAATACACAAAAATATAGATATACCCACTTGCACACTCGATAGTGTCAATAAAATGGTCCACATTAGATTTTTTCTATAAAAATAGGTTTTCTATGTTGAGACAAATAAGTGAAAACCTTAATTACTTTGTACATAAATTTATAAATTACGACCTCACACATCTTACCCACCTCGCACTACCTGATTTGAAATCTTTGTTTATTTATAAATTAAATAAAACCCTGAAAATATTGGCCTCACTCTTTTGTATCTGAAATACAAACAAACTATGTTGACTATGTCTGTAAGTACAGCTTCCGCAGAAAGAAGGTTTTCTAAATTAAAATTATTAAAACTACCTATGAAACAGCAATGAAGCAGGAACGACATTCTGCTTTAGCAATACTTTCAATCGAAGCAGAATTAGCCGCAAAATCAATTACAAATCATTAAAAGAGGATTTTAGAAGAGCAAAAAGCCGAAGAACATTATTTTTGTTACAATGTAAATTGATAAATTAAAAAAAAGAAAGAATGTTTTTCGATTATCACCAACGTTTTTTTTTTAAAAACTCACGATATTTCTTTTTCGGGCAGGACATCAGGACAAGGACAACTAATATAGGCTCATTAATTTAACTTTTATAAATGTGCTTTTAACTTAAGTGAACCTTTTTTCAATTTATTCATTGTCTACTTTGTAATTATATTTTCTGTAAAAGAATTCCTAATTAAATTGAAGCATTCGTCGTTCAAATTTAAATTAATTAATTCTGTTTTAACTTATTATACCTTTTTATAACTTACACATTATCAGTACCAAATAGACTTCAAGAGAAAACACTGAGAACATGAATAATACAAAATGAACAATAATAAAGATTTAGACCACGCTTTTAAAATAGGCACAGTGGGACTTACTTTGTCAGGGGTCACTACAACTGATTTGAAAGTCAATAAATATCTAAATATATTTGTAAGACGATGGCTATTTTATTTTAACTTGCTCTGGCTTCAAACGGATTTGGCGGCATTTGTATTTTGGATATTCGAAAGTTTTAAAAAAGGAACGAGTATTCTAGAACTTTGCTCGATGGCGCCAAATATAACTATATGCGAAATGAACGTCGCTAAAATAACTCCTTTATTTTTTAATACGGATATTTTGGAAACATTGATGGATATGTTTAGAGAGATGCATCCTGTGAATAAAGGTAAAAGCACGATTAAAGGAAATGCAGAAGAATCAGTGAAGTTGATACGCTTGGTTGGGATAATTTTAATAGTAACATTCACTTTAGTTGCTGGAGCATTCCTAATGTTTCCAATAATACAAATGACATACAATTTTCTGGAGACTGGAGGAACTGATTTTATTCTACCGTTCCGTGGTTTTTATTACATCGACATGGATAAAACAGCCAACTATGTGCTAGTATTCTTCCATCAAGTTTTTTCTAGTAAGTTTTTATTATACGCTGTTATAGACTTGAACATAAAATAAACTAAATAATATATTATGATAATATTCTAGTTCTTAGTGTAGGGTAGCCAGTAGACTTGGACATTAGTCTCCCTGGCCAAAGGAGAGCGATACCACAGTATTAAGAATTCTACCTACCAGTAGTCCAACTCCTTTGTTCTTGAATTCATGCCGACATTTTATATACCTACTCACGGCAAGTCAGTCAAGGGTCAGGGTTGTCAAATTAATATCTTAAAATGGCAAACAAAAAATGTGAAGTTAATAATGAAACCGATGATGGTCTTGCTGAAGTTTCGTCCATAAAATTTTCATCCACAGTGGACGAAACGACACCTTTTATTTTATTATTTTTTTCACCGACGATTCGTTCACTATCAAATTATAGAAGTTGTTAAGTACAGTCAGATGAAAAAGTTTTATACTAATGAACAATATAATAACAAAAAAAAAACATAATATATATGTGACAACAGCTACATTGACTTGGCATTACCTACTTACTATGTTTAATCACAGATATAATCAATTCAAACTAAAATCATTCATAATGTATAATTCGCAGTATGTGATATATTTATGAATCCATTATAAAGCTTTTTTGCTTTGTACCGCACATAGGAGTGAAATAATTTTCACCATGTTATCCATAAAATATTTGGATTTGTTTTACCCACTTTAACTTTATACTAATTACTATTATGTGCTAAACTTCATCATACGTGTAAAAAAAAATTAATTAAATCTTGAGTATCTTGTATATCTTGGTGATTTTGATGTATTAATTTATATTTAAAAGTTTAAAACATATACCTAAATGGATCGCTTTATTTTGTTAAAGCTTTTTATCTGACTGTATAAAAAAAATAATGGTGCACGAATCGACAGTGGAAAAATAATAAAATAAAAATTGAAAAATTGTGGGTGAAAATTTTGTAGACGAAACGTCAGCAAGCCGGATGGCTTATTTACAAATGAAAACGGAACACATCCTGTAAACCGTTATAAATTTACAAGACAGCAAGATTAAACATTAACATATTTATTTACAACATTATAATAAAATACACTATAACCAGAGATTATTATATATATTGTCTTTGCTATAACATATTTTTTAACAAATAACGAGTGCAAACCCTTCTAGATAGAGAGCGCAAACTGTATGGAGTTTGCGCTCGCCGACCCTGCCGCTCGCTTCCCCGCGTTCCCCCCAGCGTTGCTCTGTGCAAGTACATGAGTCGGCCGACTGTTAGTATTAAGACTGTGGCGATACATAGAACATTTGTTTTATATAATAATCGCCTCTGTGGTCTAGCGGTCTGTTTTTGGATTTGACTTCATAGATCCCGGCTTCGAGCGGGCCGGGCAACATAATGGAAATATGTTTTTTCAATTTTCTTATAAACTATAAAACTAGCCGAAGACACCGCATCCCAAAATGTGATAGATTTTGGGATTCAGTGTCTTCGGCTAGTCATGGGCGCCCTGATTACACCTCTGCCTACTTTTTCGAGGATAAGAGCGTTGAGTTACTTACTTCAATTTAATAAATTGTCTCTTACAATGATTAGAACTTAGTACTTGTTCGATGCCTTGTCATTTAAAAAAGTTACTGCGCTCAATTTCCACTCTACCACCAGTAAAAATAATTATTTTGCAGCTGCCATTGCAGGAGCGAATCTTATAGGTTTTGAGGCCAGTTTTTCTGCGTATTGTACTCTTATTCGAATGCACTTTCGTATACTTAGTTATCGATTTGAAAACGAAATTCCCTTCGGACCTGGGATGTCTCTTGAAAAATTAATGGAATTGGTATTAAGACATAAGAAGATCTTAAGGTAACTTTTTTGAAACTTTATTGTGTCTTTGTACATTAAATACTATAGTTACTAAAAATTATATTTTTTATACATGAGGAGGCAAACGAGCAAGTGGAAAGTGATCACCGCCGCCCACGGACATCCGCAACACCAGGAGTATCACAAATGCGTTGCCGACCTTTAAGGAATGAGTACGCTCTTTTCTTGAAGGTCCCTAAGTCATATTTGTTTGGGAATACCGTCCTCGGTAACTGATCCCACAAAGGTGTTCCACAAACATACATTTAAAATTATTCCTTTAATATCCTTCCCCTTCCTTTTATTCCCCGTGTTGGTCCGGCTCCTTTGCAGAATAAACCACCTGCCTTCTTGACCCAGGTAGCTTGTAAATGGCCAGCATAGGCTTACCGTCACTAATATCGTGACATCTGACTAAGTGGTAGAGGTTGGCAGTGACTCGCCCGGTTTGGTACCATCACCTTACCTATTCCTGCCGCCCTAAAGTCAGTGCTGGCCGTTGACGTGTTCTGCGTGCGTGTTATATATCTGTTTCGAAACTAAGTCCTTAGCCGTTCAAGTAATGAAAATTCAATTCAATTCATTTATTTGTAGAAGTAGTCATAGGTCTTAAAGATTCATTACAAAAGAACGACTACTCCTACTAGTGGCGTACAAATATTATTTAGGGAAAAGCACGTGAATTTCAAGTTTCAATATCTTAGTTATCTAGCAATTAGTTTCACTATCTCACGTATTCTAATAGGACTAATTTGGGTTTCAGGTTGGGAGAACAAATGAATACGGTGTTTAGTAAATCAACTTTGGCACATATGTTGTTGGGATCGGTTCTGATAGCGGTGTGTTTGTTCAATTTGGCGGTAAGTAAGGACAGAACAGTTAACGTTTTGAGTTGGTGAAATTATAGATACTAGTGGTCGCCCATTGGTCGAAATTCGACCATATTAAATTTTAATATCTTGTCGATAACAACGCCATCTTCATTTCACAATACCAACTACTTTGTTTCCAAGCTGTATTGTCCGCCATCCGTGATCTTTTATCGTTATCATCAATATATTTGTTTGTGTGTGTCAAATGCATGGTAGTGTGGATAATGTTTTATTTATTGATTTAATGTAGTTTATAAGCATTATTGTTAAAAAATTTTAGCGTTCTGCCCTTCTCCTACACGTAAACTATAAGTGTGCCAAATTTTATTGCTCCTGCGTCAGCGCAATTTTCGTAAAAAGGAGTTCAAAGTTTTGGCATCACGTATTAATACTTATATAGATTCACCAAAATCTAGCGAGGGATATATCTAATAAAATTCATCTTGTTTCAGTTTACCCAAAACCTCGGAAACATCATTTCATACTTCTTATTTTTAATAATGAGTACCACACAGATTTTTGTAATGTGTTATTTCGGCGATATGCTTTTGACATCGGTAAGTGTTATAGCGCAACACTAATCTTTTTCCCGCGAATTTTTCACAAGAGAATCCATATTTAATTACACTTAGAGGTTCCGGAATTTTTAAAATGTCAAAACGCAGCCACAGCTCAATCTTTGGAAAGGTAAAAAGATCCGACGAACTCCAACGATACTCAGAGGAAATGTCTTTAAAAATATACCAAAAATATATCATGTACCTAAAAAGACAAAGTAACCTAAAATACTGTTAATTCCAAGCTTTTTTGTCAGCTGAAATATCATTTCTTTTGCATAATTTAAAAGTCGTTTTTTCAATGTTAACGCAAAATTTTAAGTACGCTTGAGTAAATTGTATAAACGGGAGACCGAGGTGAGTTGTGACAGAGGTGAGTTATGACTTAGGAGAGTTGTGACAGAGGAGAGTTGTGACAGCGGAGAGTTGTGACAGAGGAGAGTTGTGACATCGTTGATTTTTTGGAACCTGTTAATGGATATTAAGCTCACAATAATGTACGTTTATCAGTTCAAGCCTCGAGCTAGCTAACGTGTACTGTTGCGAATCCACAAACAGTTTATAGATTCCCAAAAATCGACGATTTCACAACTCTCCTCTGTGACAACTAATCTCGATCTCCCCTAACATTGACCCACGAAGGAATAGATCATTGCATTAAAAATATTACACAGAAAGTTTACCGAGTATGTATCACATTTTCTAAGCGAACTCGGTTATTCTAACCTTTCCAAGACTGTCTTTATACAGTGTTATAGTTAAAAGAGAATTTTCCTGATTGTTTCTCGTAAATTAATAAACGGATTATTCATAATGGTCATTTCTTTTAAAAACAGCAATAGGACTAATGTACGCTATACATTTTCCCATAAATAATGTGTACGGTAAGTCTACTCGCTTGTAACAAAAATACAGTTTTTTTAAGAAAAGTAAAGACAAAAAATACAATGTTAATACCGGATGTGACCGCCTCTTACTAAAATGATCACATCTAGAATTATTTTAAGCATCTTTCCGACGGGTTTTTTTATCAGTTCTTGCGGGATAAGTTTTTTTATGTCAAAATACATCGACAAGCACGCGGATCCCCTAATGGCAAGAGATAATCCTAGCTGTGGATATAGTAGTTGCATCGCTGTTCTGTGGCCAGAGTATTAGAACGTTAGTACTTATTATTCTTTTTTTTTTGGGATATCGGAAGGCAAACAAGCAGACGGATTTCCTAATGGTTAGAAATTCACGATGTCTAGAGACACCAAAGGTGGCAATGGTGCGTTGCCAGCCTGAGGCGGGGTGTTAGGCCTCGAGCAAAAGTAAGTTTACCTTACCCTCCAAACCGGAACATGTAATGGCGTTAGGGCGGCAGGAATAGGTAAGGCAGTGGGTCCCTATCCCTATAATTTGTGAACGGTTTTAAATATGATTATCGGTGTTAAACTATGAAACCGTTTTGGTGGGTGTCTGTCAAGTATATACATATATAGCAGAATTAGGCGCTAATCTCTCGACCTATGTGGCGGTTAAATTACTTAAGTAAGCAATTTCTATGCCGTGATATGGCTTTAGTCAATGATATTTATATATTGATATTTATTAATTATATATTACGTTTTGCGGTTTACCTTTCCTCCAAACCGGAACACTACAATGTTAAGAACTTAGGAAAGTGGCAAGGAAAAAACAAAGTATGTTTTTCACTTTGTATGATTTTTATGAACCATGGGACTGTCTTAGAGCGCAGAGTGAAGGTACCTATGATTTTTATGAACCATAGAACTGTCTTAGAGCCCAGAGTGTAAGTAAGATTTTTATGAACCATGGGACTGTCTTAGAGCGCAGAGTGTAGGTACCTAGGATTTTTATGAACCGCAGGACTGTTTTAGAGTGTAGGTACCTATAATTTTTATGAACCATGGGACTGTTTTAGAGCGCTGAGTTCAGTCAAGCTGTTTACAACTGTGGATGGTACAAAGCAGATGTACGCGGGAGGAAATTTATTCTTTTCGTCTTAATGAGGTACGTTTTTGTTGTATTAAAATTTAATAAGTAACAGTAAATTTGTCCTGCGATCGATAAAAGTAACTTTCAAGATTTATGTTTGAACAGGTTCAATCGTTTTATTCAATATTAATATCTGGACGGCCGAGCTTCGCTCGGTATTTTTTTTAATGATTTCTAGCTAGATCGATTTATCGCCTCCGAAACCCTCTACATGCTAAATTTCATGAAAATCGTTGGAGCCAATTCCGAGATTCCAATTACATATATACAAGAATTGCTCATTTAAAGGTATTAGATATACATATCTTCACGCCAAGTCCTATCGGGTTAAAAAGAGAGTGTCGAGTGCCAAACCTCATGATCCTGACAAACCTTTTAATACAAACAACCCGGTTTCGGAGCCCCTTGACACTACCCTCAGATAATATCCGAGTGATCTGTTATGGGGGTAAAGGCTTCAATGGTAATGAATTTTATATCATCATCATCATCATCAGCCGGAGGAATGAAATGAAATGAAATGAAAATTATTTATTTGCGGAATATGTGTGTTAAAAGTTGTTATAAAGAAATATTTAAGAATACAACATATTCTACTATATAGGACGTCCACTGCTGGACATAGGCCTCCCCCAAAGAGCGCCACAAGTCACGGTCACCAGCTGCTTTTATCCAGCGACTCCCCGGACTTTGACATGGTCATCAGTCCAGAGGGTGGGAGGTCGTCCAACACTACGTCCTCCGGTGCAGGGCCGCCACTCGAGAACCTTTCTTCTGCAACGGTAGTCGGTGCTGCGACCAATGTTGCCTGCCACTGCAGCATGCTAACTCTCTGAGCTATATCGGTTACTCTCATTCTCTTGCGGATCAGCGAATTACGGATCATATCTCGCAGAGAAACACCGAGCATAGCTCTCTCCATAGCACGCTGAGCGACTCTGAGCTTATTTAAAAGGCCCACATTTATCGGCCAAGTCTCAGTTCTATATGTCATTACATCCACGAATTTTGTATGTTTTTCCCAAATTGCAACATTTACTTTTATAAAACAAAAAACGCTTTGTCGTATCTAGTACGAGTCATGACGTCACCAGCCTGCAAATGCGACTGCGGTCGGTGGGAACCAATTTTATGCTTAGTTTACGTTATAAGTTATAACCATGTATTTTGGATTTTGCGCTGGATTAAAAGCATATATTTTTTTAATTTCTACAACAGAGCACAACCAAGACACCCACGACTAACCGAAGACACTAATGCCCGATTTCACCAAGAGCCCCTATATTTAGGGAACCTTTTAACGTGTTTTAGGAGACGGTTTTATATTAAAACAGTCCCGTAAATAACGTTAAAAGGTCCCCTAAAGTATAGGGGCTATTGGTGAAATCGGGCATAAGTCTCATAATGTATATGTGTATGTAATAGGTGGCAAGCTTATCGCCAACCGGGCACATAACGTTTGTTTTAATTAGTTTTTCTTTTTGTTACCCGATCCGGGATTCGTACCCGGGACCTCACGCAGTCAAGTCCAACAACTGAACCGCTAGACCACAGAATTTTTAATTAGTTCCAAAGTTTTTCGGAATAGTTTCTCAAAATTTGGCTGTTACTTTAAATGTCACCCTGTATAATAGATAATTTGGATTTAACCTCTTTGGTTGGTGGCTCACCAGGCTCGCGAATATAGGCGATTATCCCTTATTTATATTTCTGGGTCTGAGTGTGTATTATCTTGTTATGATATTTATATATTATATTTGTATAGTACCAATACGGGAAAGACTACAGGTACAGGTATAACATATATTTTAAACAGATTTCAAAGTAACTATTACTATAGCTGACTGGCAAAGCCCGGTGAAGTTGTAAAAACCGCGAGGTTGGCAACATACTTATTAGTCAATCCAAAAAAAAAGCTAACTGGCACACATGCTTCAACTTTATAATTTAGTACGAGATATTTGTAAGTACATATAGTAAAAAAAAGTTTTTTCTTGTTTTCACAGAAGCGGTATTGATGATTTTCATGTTTCAGGTCCCAGATACCATGTAAAATTACTGCCGCTGGCTATGCAGACCTTAGGATGACCACTTTTACTTCGGTGTGTATCATCCAAATAGTTTGACCGTAGTAAAATTACAAAACTCAACTCTAATTTCATTACCAAATCGCGATTTTTTACCGACTTCAAAAAGAGGAGGAGGTACGACTCCTAAATTTTTTGTGTATGCTAACCGATTTCTCCGTAATTTCTGAACTGATTTTAAAAATTGGTTTTTACTTTAGAGATGGCCCCATTGCCGTTAAATCTGGATATGATGGTGAAATATCAGTGAAATCTAGCAAATTTTTTTTGTACCTATCTCAATGAATTACATATTAAAATCGAAGTGGGTGTTAGTTAGTCCAGTTTTATTGCGCTTCTTAAATTATATAATTCCTTTCACTCGTAGTAGGTAAGTCATATCCCCGTGGTGAGTTCATATATATGTTATTAAGATCCTACAAGTGACTTGTGAGTTATATTTCAATTTTCAACACGGGATCATAACTAATCTATATATTAATACGTGATGCCAAAACTTTGGACTCCTTTTTATAAAAATTGCAAGGGCGCAGAAGCATAAAATTTGGCACACTTATAGATTATGTGTAGGAGAAGTGCAAAACGCTAATATTTTTCAATAATAATGCTTACAAAGTACATTAAATCAATAAACAAAACATTACCCACACTACCATGCATATGACACACACAAAAAAATATATGGATGATAACGATAAAAGATCACAGATGGCGCACTAAAAAGTTTGGAAACACAGTAGTTGGTCTTGCGAAATGAAGATAGCGTTCTTAGCAACAAGATATTAAAATTTAATGTGGCCAAATTTCGTCCAATGGGCGACCACTAGCAAATGTAATTACAATACAATTACTCTTTAATGTGCACCAAATACAGAGAAATTACAAATCATCAAAAAACGTAAATAATAACATACACAAAGGCGGCCTTATCGCCAAGACAGCGATCTCTTCCAGGCAACCCTAGAGTATGGAACAAGATTTAGCTTCTCCGCTACTCTCAGTACTCTGTCTAATGGTGCTCTTAAAAATATAAAAATGCATTTAATACAACACAAAATAAATTTTAAAAACAGAAGCCTGTTTTGATTATATGCATTTGAATTTAGAACAAGTAAGACAAGTCAAATGTAACCTAAATTATAGAGAACGTAGAAACTAAAAAGAAACGCAAAAAATATTAATATTTAGAACTCTCCTGGTTTCTACGGGGAGAGAATGACTGTACCTATTCTTAGTATAAAATCCTCGTAAATAATACTAGATAAGCCCTATTATCTCACAGACACAGGCCCTGTAACATCTATGTACTGTACTACTATTTAAGTTATGCGCTTCAGCTTTACACTTTTTATTCTTTTAATACTTTATACTTTTATTTTTAAATTGGATGCCCAAATCTAAGTATAGGCAACTCTACATAGACGTCTTTAAAATACGTTCGAATTTCCGAAGCTTGACAAATATATTCGAAGCACATAATTTAAATAATACTACTGTATAATATCATCTATCTTGTCTGCTGTCTTATGAAAGAAAAAAGTTAGATACCTACAATTTTAAATAAGTTGTTTATTAACAGTAATAATCAGCAAATACATAATACCATCTAAATAGGTACTCCAAATAACCCAGTAAGTCAGTGAGTACTACTAGTCGAATTGCTGCCTGACGATGAACCCGATTTCTTACAGCAGGTTGGCTTTAGCGAGGAAATTGTCTATTTTTTCTGGTCATTCCACACCTCATCAGGACATTCGAACGCGAAGTCTTGCATAGGCTTACCGTCACTAACAACTTGACATCCTCCTAGGTGGTAGAGTTTCGCAGCGACTCGCCCGAATTGGTACCATCGCCTTATTTATTCCTGCTACCGGAATGTTCAGTGCTTGCAGTTGACGAGTTCCGGTTTGGAGGGTACTTTTGCACGAGGCAACAGTACCCTCCAAAAGAACAACATATCGGTCTCAGGTTGGCAACGCACCATTACCACCTTTGGTGTCTCTAGGCGGCGTGAATTTCTTACCATCAGGAAATCCGTCTGCTTGTTTGCCTTCCTATGTCATAAATATACCTATATATTAATATATTCATGTAATTTATTGCAGATTTTAACTTCGGCCTGGTCTTACTTCGCCTTACTGAGGACTATGATCGGGAAATAATTTTTTATTGATAGAAAAAGGCGTTACTTTGCGGAAACCCTTACTTAAATCCAAGTAAAATTATTTCTGTTGCAATTTCAAATTAAATAATTGGGGAAAATAAAATTGCAAATTCAATAATTTTACTTGGATTCATATATTTTGTTGATAACAAAAACTATACTACTTAAAATAAATATTATTAGTTACTTGCACATAATTTGCCTACCCTGATTATGACTACTATTTTTTTCAACATATGAATATTTTTCTAAATAGCTATATACAGCAAGATTTTTTTATCACCATCCAAATTTTTTCTAAGCATAAAGTATAATAAGTCCATTTTTGAAAAAAAAATATGTATCTAGCAGGTAGCTATCTAGCATGTCAGAGCACTCAGCGCGTAGGTACGGTACTTTATAGACGGCTTTGCGATGTCATATCTTAATATTTTAGTATTGAGGGATACTAAAAGAAAAAACACGTATTTAATTGTTTTCACTTAAGATCAACATATTAAAATTTGGATGGTGATTAAAAAGTCAGGGTGTATAATATAATACCTAATGGCTAACACAACAAAAAAGAATTAGCTAAATTAGTGTATCGGTATAGGCGTTCAATATAACAAAGGGAAATGGGAATACATTTTATATGTAGCCTTTGTGGTTTAGCGGTCCGGTGTCAGACTTGACTTCTTGAGTTCAGGGGTTCGAACACAGGGTTGGGTTAGGTTAAAAAAAATAATAGAAAACGTGTATTTTAAATTTTCTAGCTGCCCGCGATTGGATACATGTCCAGTTGACGATAGGTTTGCCATCTATCACATTGTGAATTTAGTGTATTCTACCAGTCGTGAGTGCGCTCTGTTACCAGTCAGGCGATGTGGCCGTAAAGATACTTTATTTTTATATATATATATATTATGTTAGAGGAAGGCAAACAAGCAGACGGATTTCCTGATGGTAAGAAATGCACGCCGCCTAGAAACACCAAAGATGGTAATATTGCGTTGCCAACCTGAGGTCAGGATGTTAGGCCTCGAGCAAAAGTAAGTTTACCGGCTACTTTACCCTCCGAACCGGAACACGTCATGACGTTATGGCGACAGGAATAGGTAAGGCGGTGTTACAAATCCAGGCGAGTCGCTGCGAAACTCTACCACCTAGTAAATTATATGTTTTATTAGATATGTATAATATTGAACTACTTGTATCATATTTTTATTTGTTTCAATCTTACAATTTTCACTTAATAATATAAGTATTTTCAATAAAGCCAAGCTCAGATAAATTTGCAACCAACATGGTATTGGTATACCGACATGGTACCGTCTGCAGTGTCTTACCTACAGACTCTGTCTGATGCTCGTCGTCATGCAAATGGAATCTAACCCCAAAGTAAGCAAATTATATGCTTGTGTTATGGGTGTTAGTCAACGATACTAATACAAAGAAACACTTAAATACATACCAAAATAATAAACAACCAGACTCGGAAATGCAGACATCCAAAATCTAAATGTTCATCAACAGTGCCTGCTCCCGTTGGGAATCGAACCCGAGCCTAGGTTGATTATTGTAGTTAAGCGTGTACGCTAGCCACTGGACCAACGAGGCGGTCAAAGTACATTTATTAGCTACCATAACTTCTAAACTGTAACTCGTATATAACTCTCACTGACATTATGGTGACAGACACAATATGTAAGACAGTGTTTGTGTACAACTAGCGTGTATGAGGGACCGCTGAAGTGACTGAAATGAGTCTGTAAATCGATTCGTTGTATGGACAAATGGTATGAATTTAAAGCCGTGAACACACTCTACATGTAACCCTCAGTGTTTTTTTTAAAGATAATTTAAGGCAAATAAGCAGGCGGATTTCCTGATGGCATGAAATTCACGCCGCTTAAAGACACTAATGGCGGTAATGGTGCGTTGCCAACCTGAGGCAGGGATGTTAGACCTCGAGCAAAAGTAAGTTGACCGGCTACCTTACCTTCCAAACTGGAACACCTAATGACGTTATGGCGGCAGGAATAGGTAGGGCGGTGGTTCCTTGCTCTACCACCGGAAACTCTACCACCTAGTCAGAAGGTAAGGTAAACTTACTTTTCCTCAGGTTGGCAACGCACCATTGCCACCTTTGGTGTCTCTAGGCGGCATGAATTTTTTATCATCAGGAAATCCGTCTGCTTGTTTGCATTCCAATACCATAAAAAAACTTCAGCGTCAAGCGAGCGTGCACACCCAAGTGACTATGGTGCCAACAACGAACTTCATTTTTAGTCAATTGTCACTAACGTCGCACATCTCTAAATCTAGTTTATAAATAAATTATCCACATGTTTTTGAATGAATTACACGAACTGATTTTCTCACAAAGAGATGTCAAAACTTTGGGCCCCTTTCTACGAAAATTGCGAGGACGCATGAGCATAAAATTGGGCATACTTATAGTTTATGTGTAGGAGAAGTGCAGAACGCTAATATTTTTCAATAAATGCTTATAAAGTACATTAAATCAATAAATAAAACATTACCCACACTACCATGTATTTGACACACACAAGCAAATAGGTATATTGATGATAACGATAAAAGGTCACTGATAGCGCACTAGAAAGTTTGGGAACAAAGTAGTAGGTCTTTAGAAATGAAGATGGTGTTCTTAACAACAAGATATTAAAATTTATTATGGTCGTATTTCGAACGTACATATAAACACGTCTAGTCACGGGCGTCCCGCGTTGATCACGCCGTGTTTCCGCACAGCAATCGCGTCGCGTTATTTTAGGCGAAGCCTAAATGCAATTTCAACACTTTCAAAATGTTTGTCCTTCAAAAGGTTAAATTTGACATATTTACTTTATCTAATTACTCTTCAAGTACATTCAAAATAAAATATACAGTATTTATTATTCTGAAATCTTATTTACTTTGGCGTGCTTATCTCTTTGGAAGATCTCTACCAGCAAAACATGTTAGGAAACAAGTATTGTAGAAAAGAGTTCAACTCAGAATAAAATATAAAGAAAAAAAAATTTATATCCGAATTACAAATATATAGACACAGCTACATAAATATAGATATGAACAAAGGTGGATAAGGGCAAAAAACACATTAATTAATAACAACAAAATCTAACTAGATCTCGGACAGATAATGTTGTTTAACTCTATATTTTAAAAAAAAGAGTCCAATGTCGAACAATGTAGTATGCAGCTGGGGAGTCTATTCCGTAATTTGGCTGCCAATACTATAAAAGAGTTGTCGTATTTATTTAATTGTTTATTATATACAATTTTTGATATAAAATATGGACAGTGATAAACAGAAATGCACAAAAGGTGGGCTTATCTCTAGGTATACAGATTTCTTTCATAAATGTACTTTCATTTCAGAAACAGTGGAAGGCATCATGCACAATAAATAAATAACCTAAACATAATAATAATTTTATAAAAAACTCATAACAGTGACATACTATAAAACAATATAGATAATATTTATAAATATATATATAAATAAGAAACCAGAAAGTCACAAATTGTTATGCAAGTGTTAAATAATATTCATTCAACCGTTTTTTAAATATGTGGTGTTGGACGGTGGCACAGGCGGCTACTACGAATGGATGTACTGAAACGTTTCTGTAGATAAGATAGAGAGCCATTTTTGTTTAAAATATTACATACTTAGTCAGACAAATAAAATTTAGTTCACTAGGAAATGAGTACTGTGCCTTACTTGGTACCTATCACAAGTCCGCGATTTAAAATACATTTTTAACACGAACAAATACTTTCACACGAGCGTTTTAATAACGCGCAAAATTGAAATTTGCCTACATATTCTTAAAAGCTACAATAAAGGTATTTGTGAACAATGAGAATTCACTGGGATGATACTGAATTTAAAACAGATATTCTTGAATTATCTGCTGCTTTGCGAACTGCGGCAAAAATACTTGGCCAAGTTAGATCAAATTTCACTACTGGAAGGACTGGTGCCCAATTTGAAAATTACGCACTTTATCAACGTTTACTATGTTGGAGCTAAGGATAGATGTCATCTCAATTTCGGTGCAGTTCAATTACGTAAAACCAGTTTAGTAAGACGTCTAGGCACACAAAAATTAGTATTTTCCTCGGTTTGCCTGGGATTACATTCTCAGTTCAAGATTTGATGGAAGTGAGAACATTTCAGAAGTGCGCTCTCTAAAATTAAAAAAATTAAATCGGTTCAGAGGTCGTTTATAAATAGGGACGACCTAACGTATCTGCAACTTAAGTGTGAAAGTTTTCTAATCATACATTTTAAAATCATTAAAATGTCATTGAAACAAGAGTAAAGAATGTCATTATAAAAGGAACATCAATAATAACTTATCACAGCTCTTTTAGCAACTACTGTTCATAGCTCTAATACAGTCGTTTTTTTTCCAAAATATTTACACAGAATACCTGATAATAAGAGGTCTCCGCTGCCCAACCCTCGGTGTAATACCAAAAGACTCACAGTTGCGTTGCTGACCTTCTAAGAGTAAGCTAATTTCTTGAAGGTTATTCTTGAAGGCTTAGTGTTTTTGAAACATTGCCGCCATGGTTTTATTAAGGCAAACTTTACTCTAGGTAAAATGCTATGGAATAAAAAATTGTACTTGCGATAGTGTGACTGAAATTTCCAGTTTTGATAGTTTGTTTTTGATGCTCAGCAGTGGTTGTAAAGTTTCGTGGTAAGTAGTCGTGGACTTAGCAACTCAGCCTCAGGTTGTCTACGCACCATTGTGAATTTAAGTGTCTACGGGTGACTTGTAAATTGTAATCTTGCCATTGGAAAATCCCCCTGATTCTGTCCTTTCAACATAAAAGATGATGTATTTCTGATGTAATTCTGGTCATGAAACTGGCAACTTTCTTAAAATATATTTGTTTCTTAACGGTGGCAGATTGTTTTATATTTGCTTGTTTCATTCACAACAAACATGCACTCTCATTTTCCTCCCAGCAAATGAGTTCACCAGGGCCAAATTGTTCTTCTTTAAGTGACATTACGCGGCCTGGCGAACATATAAGCCTCTCTACGTATTAGTAGTAGTATTAACCCGCTCGGCCTGTTACTTCTTAGCTTCTTAACATGTTGGGCGACTAGACTAGATAGTGGTCTCAATAGCCCAGACTTTCTCAAAGTGGGATAACACATCCTTGCGGGCACTGGAAGCCTAGAGAGGGCCGGTAAAGAAACCTAAAAAAAACATTGTTTTATTAAACTCCAGGCGAGACAAATATGTTATCATTGAGGTTTTTGACGAGGAAAAATGGGGAGGGGGTGCTACATAATAACTGATTTTCAAAGTGGGCTTTACATGAAACAAGTTTGGGAACTCTGCATTAGACCATGGGCAAAAGGCCACGCAATAAGGTTGCTGCAGGCTATTTATACGTTTTAATACATCCGTCAGCTACCGGACCCATAATGCGCGCATTTACTTAGATCATTGAAGAATTAGTTGGAACTTAGAGCACTAGTTGCTCGCAGTGACGGTGGCGTCATCTCGTGGTGATATTGGAGGTGGTGGGTGGTGACGTGGTGGCGGCGGTGGTCGTTTTAGATATTGACCACTAAGCATTGGTCGCTCAATATTAAACTAGTTCTGCAGTATAAGTAAGTGCGCGCATTATGCCACCAGTAGGCCTGACCACCCAATGCGCCGGGGCACGTAGACAAAAGTTATCAAGATATCGATCTTGTACAAGTTACTTTGATTTGTCTGTTATTGTGAATAATTAATTATATCATAATGAATATTCATTTTAACAATTTCGGAATTATTTATTAACCGCTGCTGCTACTAAACTATTATTAGAATTACATATTAGATTAATCACATATTAATACATATTGTGCATAATAAAGATGTATGCATATTTAAATATCTCTGATTTTCAAATAGGTGTGAAATGTATGATTAGTAATTTCAAAGTTGTGAAGAAGTAAAGTCTTAAGAAAAGATCTGAGCACGAATTAATTTCTAAAAAAAATTTTAGGAAACAGTCAAGCCATTAAAACAAGATGGAAGAAATAGCGAATTTAGATAAAAAAGATTTTGATAAATCTTTGAAAATGGGGCTTTATTCGCTGATGGTATCTGGAGTCACTATATCGGAATTAAAACTTAATAAATGTATGAGGATATTTGTCGAAGAATTGCTGTTTTATTTCAACATAGCGTGGGTGCAGATTGATGTTCTTGCACAAGTTTTTTGGATGATCGAAGGGTATGAAAATGGCAAAGATCTTCTTGAATTATCACTACCAGCTCCATGTGTTGGAGTTTGTTTTCTGATTGAAGCTAAATTGGCTTGTCTATTTTATAACAAAGGTCTCTTAAAACACTTAGTACAAAAATTTAAAGAAATACATCCAACTTCATCAAATGGACCTGATGTTTCAAAAATAGATGAAAAACAAACTATTGTAAAAAAATCCCTAAAATTAATAAATCTGACTGCATCTTTATTAAGCATTACTTTTGCATCTGCTGCTATTTGTTTTAATGTAGCTCCGATAATTATAATGATATATAATATTGCCAGGACAGGAAAATCAGATTTTGTTTTACCGTATCATGCCAAATATTTTATAAAAGTCGACACAATTTTCGTATTTATCCTTATTTATGTTCACGAAGCTGTTTCAAGTAAGTGATTTCAATTTATTACCTACTTTTTATTAATTAAATATGGATATTAATTAAACATGGACGATCATTAGATACTATACCCACATGTATTACAGATTCAGTGTTTATAATTTATACACACTAAAACAATCGATGATTAAGACTAAGAACTCACGACGCGGTTTTTACCCGCGCCCGCGGTTGTTGTGATTCCCGCGGCAGCGGTTGCTCGCCCGTAAAATCGTGCTGACGGCGATCTCTCGCCGCCTCGGCGGTTTGCGACCGCGCGCTCTGTGATATCCTGGCGGGCGACCATTTTATACTATTTGTACTGATTATTTAACCGCAACCGCCGGCCGCGCGATCTTCAACTGCCAAGTTTGTGGGCGATAAATTCAACCACGGCGGCTGCGGGACCGCAAAAATTACCCGTCTCGTGAGTTTTGAAATATAATCGCAGAACCGCGCGAACCAGAATAAAAATCGCTCC